>RCIC01000062.1:0-75000 GCA_018883505.1 Ceratosolen fusciceps | reverse complement strand
GTGCGTGTGGTAATAGGTCGCCGGAGGCTGGGGCTCCGTCCGGTAATGGCTCACCGAGGTCGGCTTGTGGGGCGGGGGCGGCTGTAACGAGTGATTGTAATCCTGTTGCTGGCGCGGTTTCTTGATGCTCAAGTCCAGAGTACCCTCCGTCTCACGCATCGCCTGCTGTACCTGCTGACAAGCAGTTTATGTCCTTATGAATTCAAATACTTTCGCGGCGCATTCTCCATACAATAATGGCTGCCCACACATTTCTCTCTAATGTATTAAATAATACAGCTTAGCTTGAAACCTTAATAAACCTTTTATTACACTGTAGAAAATATTCCCAAACAAAAGTGCATCAAGGTAATTTTATGGGAGGTAGGGAGGGGGGCTGGAGAGAATAAATTGCCCAATTAATGAATATTAACAGAAATATTTTATATCCGGGGATGGCCAAGAGGGTTACTTTGTCCCGAATTATAACGAGCGCAAGCCTCTTTTCCTTTATATGATTTAATAAAGGTTTCCTTTAAAGTACTTTTATAAGAAATAATTGCCGGTATTTGGCCCCGGCGAAAGGATAGGTCCCGAGGAATTGGAAGAGGAAGAAGAATCGCTTATGTTTCTTAATCTTAATGCCGATAAGTTTCGTCGTGCAAGAGAGCGCACGACCATCCGAAGCAATAGATCTTGAGAGCTTCCGCTGAGTTTCAAGGATGTAGTGTTATTGGGGTTATTGGGGTTATTGGGGTTATTGGGGTTATTGGGGGTTATCGGGGTAGGGGCGCACCTGCATGACGACGAGCCCTTCTTTAGGCAGCATATCTTGATTGCCGACCTGTGACTGTTGACCGGATGCCGATGACGGTGGACAGGGAGTGATAGTCGCTTGCATTTGGCTGATTTGGTGAGGACTCGAGGCCGAGCGGTGACCGTGATGGGGCCCAGACACGACCGACAACGTCGCCAAATTCGGATCCCTGTTCGGCATCGCGGCATTGACGATACTCGAGGCCTGCAGCGGTGGCTTGTACTCCCGGACGAAAGTTATGTCGTTCCGGTGGTCGGTTTTCAATATACTGGATATCGTCGGGGTGCCGGAGCTTACCGGGACCGACGAACCCGAGCCGCCCGGACTGTTGTGATTGCGCTTCAACTGCATTTCAATGACACCGAGCACAAGGTCCTGGGAATCACATTTTTCATATTACTACTCCATAAACGATCCTCAATACTCTCTTACAATACTCATACAAGATATTTCATTCAAAAGCGATTCTTGCACGGATCGTTTTAGATAGAGAGAGATAGAGATAGAGAGAGAGAGAGAGAGAGAGAGAGACGTTATGCTCCCTACTATTAACTGCTATTATTTATTTCATGTAGCCCGACTGTAGCGAATACCCTAACATCAATATACACACGATATATTTACGAGCTTATTATTTTAGGTATTTAGGTATTTTGTATCAGCTCATTATAAAGACATACACTTGACTTGATTATAATTGAAAAATAAAAAGGAAAAAAAATAAAAAAAAAGTAATATTTATTATCGATAAGAGTGACGTTACTACCAGCAGCAGCAGCAACAACAACAACAACAACAACAATAATACCGTAACTTTTATAGTTGTTAATAAGAAAAATACTATTAATACTAATACTAATACTAATAATAATAAGAAGAAGAAGAAGAAGAACAACGACGACGACGACAACAACAACAACAAAATGAAAGAATGAAATGTAAGCGCTTTGAATAAAATATAAATGAAGTCTGTAAAAAATTTTTCCTTTAAATGGACTTTTTAAATTTCATTTGAACGAAGCAAAAATATGTAAGTAAAACATAATGATACTTGATAGAGAGAGGCAGAGAGAGAGAGAGAGAGAGAGAGAGAGAGAGAGAGCAAATGGAGATCACGATTTAAAAAAGAGTTGAGGGTCAGGATTGGACTAACCTTGACGGTAAGAGGATTGTTGTTACTTGTCGTCGAGGGCGGCGACTGCACGACGGATGGGGGCTGGGGCTGCGTCTGCACGTTGGCATGGGACGTCTGATGCAGAGAACTCGCGCTACCGCTGCTGTTGCTCGTGTTCCCACCACTCGGCGTAAGTGTCACGACAACCCCGTTATTATCCAAATCCGTACCACCCTGACCTTCGTCCGCCGTCTCCTAGAACAATCAGCGTACCTCTATCAGACGGCCCTCTCACGGCAAGAGGGACAACGAAGGTTTAAAAATTAAATTATTTTATTTTATTTTTTTTCATATCTTTTATTCATTTATACACGCACGCACACACGCATACACACACACACATACGTAATGACAACGTAGATAATAAACAATAAGTAAATGCGAACGTAAAAGCGCTAAAATCACTTCTAATCTGGATGATTGTCAGGATCACGGGTCCACGTGACTCTCTTCGATCACGAGTGCTTTGATTATTATTTTGACATTAATAATAATAACAATACATCTGGCTAATAAATAAAATAAATTTGAGATAACGGTTTTTTTTTGTTTTTTTTTTTGTTGTTGATTGATCTATATATTTATCGAAATTGGACTGAGCGGGGCAAAAGTATTTATTGACCATTTTACGACTTTACGGCGTGTCAGTTATGAAGGAATCGAGGAGGATTTGGTTGGGCGGCGCGAAAGGTCGTCGTCCAAAGAGCTTTTATCCGCGACAATGCAACGTTCGGTTTCAGTTGTTCAGTTATTGGTATCCATGTTTTGAAATTACACGTATCAGGAATTCCTTGGGGGTGGGGAGGGGGGGGGAGAGAATCATCGGTATTGGGATACAAGTGCGCGCGCCACGCGGGAGCGAGTCGACCGTAAGATAACGAAAACGTATCCCCCCCCCCAGCAGCCCGGAGAGCCTTGCTGAGAATAAAAGCGCATAAGAGGAGGCAGGGCAGGGCAGGTAATTAATAATAATAACGCTTCGTCGGGCTCGAGCGTAAGCACGGCGAAGGAGGCGTAAAACAAACGTATAATAATGAAAAGCAGAGATATTGATGTAAGTAGATATTGACGGGGCGTTATTGACGGGGGTTATTGACGGGGGTTTATTGGTCAACCCCCCCCCCCCCCCCAACGAAATAACGAAATCGTTTACCCGGGACAATTGGCCTTACCGTGGCAGAGCTGTCGTAGTCCTCCCTCGAACTTGTCGGCGGATTGTTGATCTGGGGTTGCTGGGAGGCGATGGACGATGATGGGGCGACCAGCGAGACCACTGCGACATCGGCGAGCTTCTCCGTGGCCTTGGCGTCCTGGGCTTGTGGGAAGGGCATCGGCAGGCCGCCCGCATTCACCGAGGAGCCCGAGGTGGTCGGCGTGCTGCTCGATATTGTATTCGCGGGACTTCCCGCACTCGCGGTGTCGCTCGTGTCGTGCACCTGTCCAAACCAAACGTTCACCCATCATTATACCATCCGAACGCCTCATTCATTCGCGGATTCCCCTTTCACGCGCTAGAATATCGGTCGCTGCTCCCGACTTTAAGCTTTTAATAGTGCGCGGCCGGACCGGACCGGACCGGACAAAGCTACTTCAGACAACCCTAGAGGGATCGTTAGGAATCCTCCTCCTCTCCTACCCCCCCCCTCCCACACCCCATCGAGTAGCAATAGTTGGCCGATTGAAAATCGAGGACAGCAGCAACAAAAGGGCCTCGTGGCGGCGATGGGCAGAAGAAGAAGAAGAAGAAGAAGAAGACGAAGAAGAAGAAAAAAACAAGAATGAAAAGGGTCGCGGAAATTTGGGGGTGTTGTCTTACAGCGAGTTCGTCGCAGCTGCTGGTGCTGCTGCCGCTCTCCTCCTCGTCGGTGAGGCAGGGCCGCCGCTCCTCGCCGAGCGACTGATAATACTCGGCGACCACTTGATCGAGGCCGAGCTTCTTTCGATAGCCGAGGTAATAATTCTTGCACTGGTGATTGGACTTGCCGGGTATTTGCTCGGAGACCTTTGGCCAGTGGGTGCCGTGCTCCCGTAGGGCTTTACGCAGCTGATCGAGCTCCTCGTCCGTCCATTGGCGGCCGATCGCGTCTGCCTCGTCGGCCCCGTCGCCGCTCGAGACGGAAAAGTGGGGCGCCAGCCGCCGGGATATCCGATTGAAGCAGGCCGAGCAGCACTTGGTCGCGTTGCTCGGGATCTGGAACTCCTGGATTATCGGGTCCCGGGTCTCCGACGGTAGGTCGTTCCACTTGGGCGGCAGGGCTCGCAGCCGCTTCACCCGCGTCTTCGAGTTGGCGCTGCTCAGGTTCGGGCAGCCGGGCAGGGGGCAGGTCGTGTAACGGCCCCGTACCGACTTGCACCGGCAGGTATTGCAGACCCGCGCGCCCGGCAGCACTTGGTCCTCGCGCAGCCCGTATTGGGAAGCCTGGCTACGTGACAACGGTCTGCTCTGGTTGCCGACCTCCACCGTTGCCTGGCATATCGTGCACGGATGCGGGCCCAGTTGCCTGCCACTCGACTCTGCGGCCACGAGACATAAACAAACAAACAAGAAAAAAAAACACATTAGAAGGTGGCTCTTACGACCAAAATAAATAGAAAAGCAATAAATCATTCTGTCTTGAGGGACAATTATATCATATTGTCAAGAGCAATATCATGTCGTCAATAATTGTTGTAACTACCGTTAGCACGATTATCGTAATCATAATCATAATCATAATCATTGGGAGTGTCGTTAGAAAAGTGATTCGAGATGATATTTCCCAATCGAGAACGTTTTACAAAGATTTAGAATAAAAAATTTGTAATGGTCACGATATACCTCGACAATGTGATTACGTAAACTACCCCCCACCCCCACCCCCGCTCCCGATTATATCGTTGGAAGGAAATGTTGTAGAGAATTTTCGAGGTATAATTATTGTTAATATCCCCGTATCAATTGTCTAAAAATTACTAGGCGCATAAATAAAGGCTTTATTAAAAGCTCGGAGATTATAATACGTAACGACCGATCAGTTGGTACTTTGGTACGTTATAATTTTTACAATTAACGAGAGATCCATCGGGGCTGGTTGCCGCGGGCCTCCTCCTCCCGCTCGACCTCGTCAGAAAATTGTACGCTGAATTATTTAGACTGCAAAGCCAGTCCAGACGGCAAAAGTACTATAGAGCCATTAACCGAGAATACGCGGCGGCCCGTAAATGATATATAGAAAGGTCGCGATAAAGAGGTAAAAGGGATCTGAAAAAAAGGTAAATACGGAGCGAGACAGCGCACTCTTATAATAGTGGGTGGGTGGGTGCGCGCGCGCGCGCGCGAGAGCAGAGAGCAGAGAGCAGAGAGAGAGAGCAGAGAGAGAGAGAGAGAGAGAGAGCAGAGATAGCAGAGAGCGTGCGATGGAAATGGGGGATGATGAATGGAAAGGTAAATAATTAGGCAGGGCGGCTCGTATGTTAAACGCGCTCGGGCGCCCAGTTAAGTAACTAATTAGCAATCGCCAATTAAAAAGTTGCCGCTCATCCAGGTCATAGCGTTTGCCTTGATTAGTTGAGCTCGGTTATTTGTGCGCAACTCAGCTCTTTCCGAAACGAAAGGCCGGCATTGCCTTGGCCGCCCCCAGCAGCCGCAAACAGGGCCGCGACCAATCATTTATTCCCCATAAAGGAAATCACCGAAAGTGTTTCGTTCGTTCGCTCGTTCGTTCGTTCGATAATTAATGCGTGCGAGACTGTTTTGCTGCTCCACCAGTTAACTTCATGGTCCGAGGAGGAGTTGGAGGTGGAGGTGGAGGTGGAGGAGGTGGAGGAGCCGGGGAAAAGTCGTAGAACGGGGCAATATTCGGAAATGAATTCCGAGGGTGAGGGACGCGCGGGTACCTCAAGGGTTATTGGGGGGTGGGGAGGGAGGATTTTTATTTTTTTTTTTTTTTTTTAATCGTTGATTTTTATCGTTGATTAAATTGGCCGGGGGAGAATGCCGCAGACGCATGGACAATGGCACAATGGCACAATGCCACAATGCCACAATATGAATAATAACCGAGCAGAGGGTCGTTCGCAGAGGACGGGACATCGGGAGGATCTCTGATTGACACTATCTCATTTCCCTACGGATACGTAGGATTTACGAGCCCCGCGCGAGGCTTGACTTTTCTTTTTTCTTCTTTTTTTGCTTTTTTTTCTCCCCCCACCCCGCCCCTCCTGTCCGCCCGTTATACTTGACCAATTATGTCACCGGAAGCTTCAATATTACCAAAGCGAACCGACAAATTACATTTACTGATTTACTTGTCAATTATCCCTTTGATCATTCGCTCCGACATTTTATCCTAATGAGCTTGGGACTCGTAAAATTTCCTTCGCAATCAAGCCGATCGAAAGGACGCTCACCCATCCGTAAGCTATACACAACAAGCTGATTGGCACCCCTGTACTATTATTATTATTAATAATAATATCACATCACATTGTTTTTTGTTTGAGAGCTCGAAATAACTTAAACAAAAAACAAAAAAAACATTCGGACGTAAAGATTAAAGGTGCCAAGGATAAAAGATGCTTAAGAGTGTAGTCGAATCGATCGATCGTAAACGCGGGTCGCTCCGGCGTTTATACAATAATGACGCTTGTAATCATAAGCAATATGAAGGTGCAGTTGACGCAAATTAAACTAAAGGCACAAGAACCGAGTCATAGAAACCGCGCGAACAGAGCTTTCGGGAACGATGTATTACGTCGTGTCCCGTGTTAGCCCACTTGATACGTTCAAGAGGTCAAAGGGAGAGCCGAAATTACAAGCTCTACCAGCAGAGAGAGAGAGAGAGAGAGAGAGAGGACAATACAAAAATACCGGGGTTAAAAAAAAGATAAAGACCGAGGGAATAAGAGGCGACGACGGACAAAGAAAAGAAGGGCCACTCGAAAGGTAAACGAATAAAGTAAAATGTTCGCCGACGAATACAAGAGTTATATGGTGCCACAAGGTTGGGGGGGGAGGCGAGGGCTACTAATTAAGCCACAGTCGTCGAAAAAAGAGGCGGCATGGAGAGGTATTGAGGCATGGGGTGAGGGGGTGGAGTGGATATGGAAGCGGGGCAGGAGGCACGAGGCACGACGTACGACACGAATCTTTCATATAAAAGTCATAGGAGACGGAAAACGCGAGGAGCTGAAGAAAGAGGAGCGAGCCCTCCTGTGCTGCTCGTGGAGGGGGCGAAACAGGACGAATAGGTGAGGTGAAGGAAGGATCGCGCGCGATCTACACACGCAGGGCCATATATTTTTCGCGGCAAAAAAAAAAAAAACGAACGAATACCGCGGCGAGTGAGAGCCACTGCTTTAACACAATGTCAATATCATTCTCTATTCTTCAACGTCACCCCCTCCCTTACCCCCCCCACTCTCGCCTATCTTTTTCAATTATCCGGATATGCCGCTAGTGCTTTCTCCACCTCCCGGCTTCCTTTTTTATTATTACGCGCGCCGATCCTTTCCCTCGCAGCCAACGGGTTTCCATTTTTTGTTTTTCTTTTTCTTTTCTTTTTCTTTTTCTTCTTTTCTTTTACTATAACGCAGGAGCATCGTCGGATGGGATGGGGCTCGAGTTTTCGAGATGTATGACGTAGGGATGTGGCGCAGAGCTGGCCGCGGTCTTCGACCACCCTCCCTCCCCCCACTCCTATTGTCACGTCATCGGATTAACATTGGGACTTCCGGGCTTCCGGGCTTCCGGCCGGCCAAACGAGAGGGCAATCGATGTTTCAGAGAGCCCTGGCTGAGCTCCGCTTGATGACCCGCGTAATCATCATAACCCCATATCCGCAGACCGTCGCCAAAAGTCCGTCCGAGCTTTATCCTTTGCGCTCAAGCGGCGCTCACGCAAAATACGTTATACGCATATTATACACATACTACCCAACGTATTTACGTCTAATACGTCATCGCTTTTTCTTCCAACGGTCGATAAACGTCTCGTAGTACGATTGCGATTGGTTATCGGCAAGTACAATAGCCAAGGATTCGGGCAGTCCGCGAGCTTCGGGGTCGGCGCGTCTTCCTATGCCTCAAGAGCAGAAAGTTCTATAATCCGGCCCAATAACCATCGCTTGATGGGCCGACGAATACTCTTCATTGCCAAGTTAAGCGACACGAGGCCATGCACCGAAACCATTGGCTTACCCCGCATCATCCCTTATATTATATTGCCTCGACAACGCATTCACTGCCATTCGCCGACCTCGTTGTGTTTGTAAAGCGTGACGCGCCGAATCAATAAATAAATAAATAAATAAATAAATACGAAGAAGAAGAAGAAGAAGAAGTGGAAGAAGAAGCAATTGCATGAAGCGACGGGTTCGATTATACAGAGCGTCGCCGATGCATCTCGAGGCCCGTCAACAGTGAAATGCCGGGAGCCGAGGTAGGCAATGGGCCCCCCCCCACCCCCACGGAGCAGTCATCTCTTTATTACCGGGCTTCTTTATTATTTATTGGCATACGATTGGCGTGGCTGCGGGAAAGGAAAAGGAAAAGGAAAAGGAAAAAAAAAAAAAAATGATTAAAAGCAAACATGATGCAGCGGCAGAAGACTCGACACGACTGGTTTCGACGACGCTCGTAACAACGAATCCCGGCCACGGAGGCGCGCCATCGCGCAGCTTCAGCTTCAGCTGCTGCCGCTACTACTACCCATCTCCGTTACTACCTCTCCGCCATTTGCACCGTCGTTCCTTTACTTTCCTCTCGATCTCCCGTCCACGTAGCCTTCCCTTATTCAATGTTCTCCCGCTATTTTTACTCGATCGACTCTCT
This sequence comes from Ceratosolen fusciceps, assembly GCA_018883505.1. Lineage (NCBI taxonomy): Eukaryota > Metazoa > Arthropoda > Insecta > Hymenoptera > Agaonidae > Ceratosolen > Ceratosolen fusciceps. Next base: position 66,220 of record RCIC01000062.1, on the reverse strand, counting down.
TTCTCTTTCTTTTCAACGGCCCGCCTACACCCCATCCCACCCCAATAACCCCACCCCACCCCAATAATATATAATAATTACGTGACGACGACGACGACGACGACGACGACGACGACGACGACGTTTAAGCCCGTTTACTAAAAAAAAATTTGCGCCTCACAGCGAATCGAATCAATTATGTCTTTGATAACTAAGAAAACCTTCTCCTATTCTATATGCCAGAAAGTGAACGACGTGATGGTCCACCGCCTACTGCACGCGATCAACGAAACGGCAGTGCTGTACGCGATTAACGATGCCCAAGTCTTGAAAATAATTAACCTCACATTAAAAATATCAGAAGAAAATTGTAGGACAACGACGGGCTCAGCAGAGTAAGAAGAGTAGGGTAGTTTCGAGGGATCCGCAGTCGGATGGGAAACTATACGCCAAAGTCCCGAGTAAGTTGTCCAATTGACAGATGCTATTTACCTAAGAAGAAGATTTACCGTAAAACATCGCCGACACGCAATGGGCGCCCCCAACCCCCCGTCCCCGATCTAAGATACGCGTTTGCTGGCCGTAGGTTATTGGGGTTGACTAGCTCTAGCCTGCCGACCTTATATACTTACTTAATCTATCTCGTACGCGCCATTCTCATTCTCATCCAATTACAAACTTTCGATAAACGTATCTATATAAGGTAGGGGAAAAAAAAAATGTATAAACTATGAGTGACGAATTCTAATTGGCCGTCGCTCGATAAATTGTTCTTCCCTTCGACTTTTTTATCTAGCGTATTGAGGGCGTTGCGCTGTAAGACCCGAGACTCGGCTTGCGCTTCTCTTGCGTTATTGGGGTCGACAACTTGGCTGGCCGTCTCGATCGTCGGGGGTCCTGCGAGCTCGCGGTGAATACTGCAAAGGGAGGGAGTGCAAACGATGGCAAACAGCGACACGCTAACGGGATAAGAAGCGCGGATTGTCCACGGATGATTGCGATTGTTATCTGAATCGGTTCGATGAATCGCGAAGCTGGGCACAATGCGAAAACAATGCGATATTCGCATGAAATCATAAAGCGGAAGAAATCGAGTTGTTCGACGTCCTGGCCAGCAGCGCAGCGATCCGGACGTCAAACCCCGCTGCGCACGTAATCCGCTTATTTACTGAGCGAGTCGGTCGAGAAATGCCGGCTCGAACTTATAATACCCGTTATTATAGTACTGGCCTGCCTATCTATCTATCTGGAAAAACAAGTGGTGCTGTCTGTACATAGTGGTGGTAGGTAGGTACATAATGGTGGGAGAACATTGGGGGGTGTGGGGGTGAGGCGGGATGGAGTCCATTAATTGGGATTAAGTAAATCAAGACGCTAATTAGCTCGTTCGCTTCCGAGCAACTCCGAGCAACACCCACACCCACACCCACTGATAGAGATGGAGTACATGGAATGCCAGGGACGTGGAAATAGAAAGAGGAGATGGTCGAGCTTTCGCTGCTGCTGCCGCTGCCGCTGCCGCTGCTGCTGCTGCTGCTACTGCTCTCTCTCTCTCTCCCCCACCCTCCTCTCTCATCTGCTCTTGTGGCCGCAATCGAGGAAGAACTTTAACCACCGCTTTGCCTTCATTTAATTTTGCCCACCAATTTACTCCGGCTTCAGCACACACCAGCAGCCCCCACTCCCCTTCAACGTGTTAGTCAATATGCCCATGTAAGTGAGTGGGGATGCTGGCATACGGTATGCATACCCCGGCATGCATTCTAGTATGCATCATTGATTCGTTATTTTTATAATCTCCATTAGAAATTTGCACAAACTCTTTCCCCCCCCCCTCTCTCTTTTATAAATTATCACGCGTAAAAAAAAAGGAAAAAAAGAAAAAAAAAGAAAGAAAAAAAAAGAAAGAAAGAAAAGAAAAAAGGTGAAATATTTCCATTCTAAGAGATCGACGCGATGATGACCACCGCATTACGTAAATATCTAAAGCCTTTTCTATATCATGGGTCTTCGTTGCTTTTTACCTATCATCCTGTTAAGAAAAGAATAAAATAAATAAATAAATTAAAGGAAAGGAAAGAGAGAGAGAGAGAGAGAGAGAGAGAAAACATTATTAAATATATAATACAGATGGCAGTTAATTTCTTATTGTTAAACATTAAATTGATAAGAAGGCAGTGAGGAGTCAGTCTCTTATATTTATAAAAGCTGTATTCGCGTATATTTTATCCGCGAAGTGACTTTTCGCCGTAATACCTGGATGATAATAATTGGCAAAAAGAATAGAAATGGAAAGAAAAGAAAAAGAATTGTAGGCGGCACCAGCGTAATTTTCTTTTCGGTTTCGGCTCCCCGCTCTTACGGGGAGCCGAAAAGAGTACCGATAAAGTATAGCCGAGGTTTAATGCTCTCGAGCTCGATTCGAGACAAGCTAAGCAAACACTTTTCGCGATATTAACCAGGCATGCGCCTCTCGCACCGGGGAGAGAAAATATCTCGAGGGTTTTCATCCGAAGCAAACGAGCGCTCAACGAGATTTATCCCCCCACCCCCACCCCACCCCCTCTCTCTCGTTCTCTCTCCGTCAACCACTCACTCACTTATGCCGATGTAGGGAGTTTAATTTACTTTATATCCTTCAATGTACGTTCGTGCCGTGAGATAAATATGATCTGTATGAAAGAGTCGCGCTTCTCAACTTCACTCAACTCTATACAACCCACGAATTAATTGCATCGCGGCAGCGGATTCTAAATTCTACGTGTTCGATAAATAAATAAATAAATAAATAAATAAATAAATAATATCGATTAAGTTATCCAAAGCTTAAGGTGAAACAAAGGTAATTCATTCCGTTTCCGTTATCCCTTAACTCGTGTAGAACCGTCATTACTCATTACTGTCCTCTTTTACTCATTACTACTACTACTACTACTACTACTACTGCTCCGCGTGAATTTTATCGATTGTATCTATTATAAATGTAAATGAACCTTTTGTATATTTTATGTCTTAATTGTTGACAAACAGCACTAGTGTCTCGTGCAAGACAAAATAGGCTTTAAATTTTACGTATCGCGAAAGAAGGTTTTCGTGGTTTTCGTGGTTTTCATGGTTTTCGTGGTTTTCGTGGTAGGTATCGCAAGTACACATGTAAACTTTTTTTCTTTTCTTTTATAACGATAGCTCAGTTTATATATTCAAGAAATTAAATATCTTATAATCACTATTAGTATTGCCATTGCTGTGCTTGTTGTTATTATTATTTTTGCATGACAATATTTAATATTGTATAATAAAAATTATAGCATTGCCTATTGTTGTATAAATTCTTGAATAAAATTCAATTCACGTCATTGAGAACGGCTGCGCAACATTGTCTAGTTTTAACATTAAATATTACTACGTTAATGCCATTAACTATAAGGAATGTATTAAACATAATTAATAACACGTAATGTTCCTTTTCGTTCAATTGGGTTTAATTTTTTTTTTTTTTTTTTTTTAAACGTTGCTCTTCACTTATTGGGGTTATTACATTAAATGAAGAAAGAAATTTGCTTTCGTGTTCAATTAAAACGAAGAAGGTGAGCAGAAAATGAATGATTTAGGAATGTGTGTGTGTATATATATATATATATATAGAGAGAGAGAGAGAGAGAGAGAGAGATGATGATGATGATGATGATGAGCCAAGAGATCTATTGTTGTATTCTCTAAACGTACCCCAATAACGCTCGACGTCTTCATTCGGATTGATGCATATTTTTTCAAGAATAGGCTCGACTTATAGAAAGTACAGTAAAAATAATTGTTTAAAGTTGAACGAGTCGGTCTTCGAATAAGAATCGATTGTTCGACTCAGCGAAACGATTGGAAAAAGAGATGGGGGTGGGGGGGGGGGGTTATTGGCGCTCGGCCCTGTCTTGGATCTAATGGTAAATCGGGAGGGATGGAAGCGGAGAACCCGTGGAGAGCAAATAACGAGTTAAGGAGAGGGGGAGTTGAGATGAGATGAGAATGGACAAAATAAGAGGGGGAAAGAGCCCCCCGGGGAAATGTGGGTAATCGCCGTCCCATTATACGCATCACTTTCTTACAAGTGTTTATTTATTATTATTGTTCCCGAGCTCCCCCCAATATAACCCCAGCAGCAGCAGCAGCAGCAGCAGCAGCAGCAGCCCTTGCATATGCTACAACCGGGATATTTGGCCGAGGGGGGTGTGCCTCTACGATCAAGGCGTCAACGTCGCCTACGCGAACGATATCTTTAAATTTTACAGCAATCGTCTTAATTAATTCCACCGATCTCTCGGACGAAGAGATTCTTATCATCATCACGATGATGACCTTTATCGGATCTCTTTAAATGACTCGAATATCTTTATTTCGATTAGATGCCACTTAGGGGGGGCAAGGGGAGTCGAATCCTGCCGTAGAATACGTACGCGGAGCATGCGGGAGCAAATAATTACGGATACGCAATTATCAGGCGGGGGGCAGGGGCAGGGGGGCACAGGCGTAATAAACGATTAACCGAGACTCTTGCGCTTCACATATACCTCATGAGATTGAGGCCGACAGACGACAGACGACAGACGACAGACGACAGACGACAGAGTGCACACGTTCTGCGGTTTAATTAATATACAAATGCGTTGGATGCTAAACGTTGATGTAAATGGCTAAAGAGTCGTGATTGGCGGCTGTATCAAAGACGGTAGAGTGAGAAGGAAACAAGAGTCGCGGGGCTGGCTACGACCCAGTAGAAAAGCAGAACCTTATGATGATGAATTACCGGCAAGGATTCTGTTCAAATAACTCGGTGAACCTTGTATTTTTACGAATTCTTTTTTTTTTTTTTTTTTTTTTTTTTTTGTTTAATCGAGACTGGAGAAACGGCCGAGAGGCGACCGCGTGGAAAAGTGGACAAACCCATCCGGGATGTCTTCTTCTTCTTCTCTTCGTCTTCGTCTTCGTCTTCGTCTTCTTATATATTACCGTCCCGTTCCCTCCGACCCTCTAACTATCCGAGGCACTTACATGGAATGCTTTTCCATCTGTCCATTTTCACAAATGATATTTACTTTGGGAACCGAGAGGTAGTGGTGGCAGGCCCGCGCGCACCTTACCGAGCGCACAAGAGTCGAAGCTTATAAATACATGCCGCCTGTGCGAGTTATCAACTATACGAATCTCCAGTTTATATACTACGACAAGCTTGGCAATTTTTTTATAAACCCCCTCCCCCCCATCCTCCCCCCATCCACGTTGCTTTTTCATCATTTCGCAATTCATGTCGGATGATTTTCTTCTTTAAAGTGCGCGCACGTAAGGAAATCACCGCTCTTCCCCCACCCCCCCGAATGAACGCGTCGTATTTCCAAGCCTTGCCCACCGTTTTACCAGGCAATACCTATAATAATATACTGCTTTCCTTGATGAATATATTTTTTTAATAAATACGCCTGCGCGAAATTTTAAATACTTTATTTTTATCTTTATCCTTACGAGGAATACTTGTAAGAGCCTAAAGGAATCGTTAGGCATCCGCAAGAAATTAATTATCGCCCCAATACATTATTCCCTCTCTCCACCTCCTCCACCTCCACCTCCTCCACCACCACCTCCTCCTCCCGCCGCCCCCTCCACGCACACCCCACGCACACCCACACGCAAGCAAACCTACGAATTACAATCGAAATGTATGCAAGTTTAAAATTGAGTAAAAACATTAAAAATGACTAATGTACGTTTTTTTCGGCTATCATCGTTAAAAAATTAAACGTGATCGTATTGATTTATTATGAATTTTATTAAATAAAATAATTGATATTTGCATTGGAATTTCCCCCTAATGCTCGACAATTTAATTAATTGATGGGCAGAGGGGTGGGGACGGGATCGAAAATATATGCGGCTACAAATCATACACGATATGTTAAGTAAAGAGTTAATTGTATATATATATATACATACATACATACATGCGCGTACGTACGTACGTATGTATGTATGTATGTATACGTATATATAAATATTCGAAATCGTCACCAGTACAATAAGTTAATAAAAATGTTTTACGTCGAGAGAGAGAGAGAGAGAGAGAGAGAGAGAGTTAATAAAAAATTCGGATACGTAATTCAATGTACGAGGGCCGTTTAAATATATGATGAAATACGGGATGTTAAATATTATCGATAAGTGTACGAAGAAGGGGCGCCTACGTAAATGAATAATTAGGAAGGTTATTGGGGTTATTGTACGAGAAGGACGAGGAGCGTTTGCGAAAGTGCGTATGAAACGTAAAATAAATGTAAAGGCAGGTAAGCGGATAATATAATAATATATCAGGGGATCGGGGGGCCCGTATATACGATTACGCATAAGCGCCTGTATTGCTGTTATTGAATGTTTAATGTGATAACGGAGCCGCGTAGGTAAAAGCCATCTCCTATATAAAATAAGTAAATTCTGCGACTAATCATTTTCCAGGCGAGGATCAAAAGTAAAACGCGAAGGCCCAACGAGATACGACGCAGTAGGGTACGGATACGCAGTACGTAGCAGGAGGCGAACGTGGAATAAATAGAGGGAGGGATGGAGAGAGAGAGAGAGAGAGAGAGAGAGAGAGAAATGAAGAAAGAAAAAAATGAGGCTCGGCAGCAAATCGGGACGAAAAATAAATAAACGTTACTGCCGCGGAGTGCAACGGGGGCAGGCAGGGGTCACCCGAGGGACTCGCGGCTTAGCAGTTTGGCGCTTCACAATCGTGGGGGGCGAGGGCGGAGGCGGGGGGAGGCGAATGCAATTGTCAGTGCGGTAACGCGGGGCGCCAAAGACCGCGGGGGCAGATATACGTCGGGCCGAGCAGTACGCCGGCAGGGTGGGTTGGGGCAGGGTGGGGCAGGGTGGATAGGTGGGTCGGGGCAGGGTGGGTTGGAGAGGCTCGTACCGGGGGATCAGGAGCGATGGAGAGGGTTGGCAAAAGCACGTGCGGCGAGCGGCAGCCAATGTGATCGCCCGGGGGGCGGTTCTCCACCCCGTCGTGATTGCGGCCGCGAGCAAGTCGATGGTGGGGGCGCGGGAATTCCGCGCGTTCCAGCGTGCAGCAGCCTGCGAGGCTGCTCTGTTTGGCGTTCAAATCACAGGAAGCCGAGGAGCGCAGCTCGCTCAGTCGGGCTCCTGACATTACCCGCGCACCCGAGCCCCGACGAGACACGGCCCCCCCCGACGTACACAGTAAGCATGTACAGCCTGTACAGAGCGTGGTTTGGGCCCGAAGACAGCTACCCGAGGCTAGTCGAGTCCCTCGCGAGCCCGCCCGACACCGTGGTCCGGGTCGGCAGCGAGGGCGAGTACCAGTTCGTGGCCCATCGGGCCGTCCTCGCGGCCCACAGCGGCTACCTCAAAGCCTTATTGTCGAGTGCCGCAGTCGCCGCCGCCGGTCCCATCAATGACGGCTCCCCGAGCGCGCTCACCTCGCATAACGGGAGCCAGCAGCAGCCCCACCACGTCACATCGGTCGTCGTCCCCTCGACAATTGGTAACTAGGCTCGTTTCTCTATTATTCCTTTCCACAAACAAGCCCCATCTCTCTCACTCTGTGTGTGTGTGTGTGTGTGCGCGCGCGCGCCCGCGTGTCTTTGTTGCCATCTCCTTGGGAAATCCGAAAGTTTACGTTTGCGTTCGGTCTCTCATTCGATGCCCACCAATCAATCAATCAATGAATGAATGAATGAATGAATCAATGAATCAATCATGTTCATGTGCTGAAATGACTGGCACTCGATCGTAACTGGCGAGCTGCTCGTTATACTAGTTAGTCAGGAATGTTGATGTCCGAGCGAAAATCATTGTTCGGGTCGTGCAGGTGGTGAAGCCTTCGCGCCCTTGCTCAACTACATGTACACCGGCAGACTGGAAGTCAGCCTCGAGAACATCTACACGGTACTGCTGGCAACGCATCTGCTGCACATGCCCGGGGCCCTCGAGCAGTGCCGCGCAGCCCTCCTAAGGCTGCGGGCGCCCTCGGCTGTCCAGGACCCCGTCGCGCCAACGCCACCACCGACCGAGCAACGGCAGCCGGGTAGCATCCTGCGCCCGGTGCCCAACCGCTTCTTGGGTCCGGCGACCTTCTGCTGGGCCCAAAGCAACGCGACTGCCAATCACCTTTACGCGGCGGGCCATCTCGAGCTTCCGCATTTGCCGGCTCTTCAGTTACCAACGGCCCTCGCCTTGCAGCAGCCCGTCTCGGGGATACGCAAAATCCATGCCGCCGTTGCCACCGCCACCACCGTCGCCACCGCTGCGGCCACCACCGCTGCCGCCACCGCTGCCACCGTCGCCACCGCCACCCCCTACGCGTGAGTATGTCTCCACCAATCCGACGCCACGTAAGCATCTAGTATTTCCAAACGATTATTTTTATCAAAAAACGCACGGCAGACACTATAATGCCAAACGATCGATCGATAATCAATCGATCCTTCGATCATCGACCGATCGCTAAATTACTAAACCAACCGAAGGTTTGATAATATCCTAAAAGAATATACCCGTACGAAGAAGTCGTAGGAGCAAGGAGACTTCCATTTCGCCGTCGTCGACTAGCTCCAAGATGCAGCAGCAGCAGCAGCAGCAGCACCAGCAGCATTCGACCGGTAAGCCGCCCTCGCCCTCGGTAAGTCCCGAGCTCGTTGTCACATCGTCCTCGACGAGCTTTCTCGCCCAGCGCAATGAGGAGCAACACGAGCATGCGGCTCAACGTTACAGTCCCTTCCTCCGTATGGCCAGTAAGGAGCGCGTCCCCGGCAGCGACGGTAGCAACGACCACCAGGGAAACCCGCAGCAAGTACCCGGGCGAGAGGAAGGGGCTCCGATCGATAAAGGGGACGACGACGACGACGACGACGACAACGACGACGACGACGACGAGGAGGAGGAGGAGATTGTGGATGGGAAGCAGACGCTGTCGACGCGGTGCACGATACGTCCCCCGGAGCAGTGCCCGCAGTCGTCGTGCACTGACCGCGCTATTAACCTGCGCGAAAGATCCTCCTCCGCCTCGAACGCGGGCGGTGGCATTGGCACGCAAACTTCTGGAGTCGTCTACGACGTCGCCTGCTGCGACGGCCCAGTGCGCTTTCATCGTGTGCTCAATGAAAATTATTCACCTGCTTCCGAGGAGGTGATTACTTAAATCCAGAGTCAATTGATTCTAGATCGTTACGACGACCAATAATATCCATTGCGTATCTTCTATCTGTCTATCTATCAACATATATATTTATGCACTAATACGCCCCATATTCAAATGCAGGTAAAATCAGCGTGTAAAGAGCAACGATTGCACGATTACAACAATCACCTACGGCACCATGAACATCAAAAGAAGCGGCGGCAGCAGCAGCACCACCAGCAGCAGCACCACCAGCAGCAGCCGCTACCGCCACTGACACTGACACCGCCACAGCCACAGCCACCGCCACCGCCACCCCCGTCAAAACAGCAATCGTCGATGTGTTCGTCATTGGCGGCTGAGCACCGATCACCATCGCTAACGGGTCACTGTAACGGGACGAGCTCGGCCTGTCATCGTACGGATGATATCGACGTGCCAGAGCACGAGAATGACGAGAACGCGCATCGTCGCGCCCATAATCCATCGCAGCTCGGGATCGTGAATATCGGCGACAATCGCCTCGGCAACTACACGTGCGCCTACTGCCAGCACACTTTCAAGTCACAGTATTGCTATCAGAAGCACGCGCGTCGGCATTTGCTCCCGACGGATCCTCGCGACGTCTCCAGATTAGATCAACCGTCCCAGCAGCAGCAGCATGAGCTACAGCAGCAGCAGCATGAGCTACAGCAGCAGCAGCATGAGCTACAACAGCAACATGAGCTACAGCAGCAACAACAGCAACAACAACAACAGCAGGACGAAGAAATGCAACGGCAGCAGGGTGGACAAGGGGGATCGTCCCTGGCCGAGGTCAGGAAGCGCGAGGTACGTCTGCTCGACCTCAACGTCCAGTACTATCCGTGTAAAATATGCGGTAGTAAGTTTCCGAGCTATTACTTCGTACACAAGCATCGGAAGCTCTGCCACGCTGCTAATGTAGAAGAGCCGCAGTTTCGACTAGCGGGTAACGAGGGCCGTTCGGCTACGAAGACCGCCATCTCGCCTGAAGCAGCGGGGGGGCTCCACGGGGAGCGGGAGCGACCCGGTACGAGCGCCAACGCCGGCGTCAGCGAGTCCAATGCCCAACAACACTTAACCGCCTGAACCTTTCGACCGTGGACGCGTGAGAAGCTTTGACACGAGCACCCGGTGCACGATTCTGGTCTGGTATCCACTGCCAAAGCTTTGCATTGACACGTAAAACTGTGCCGACTCCCCTACTATTACTCCTAACTCCTATCTACGGGGGAAGAAACATTTACTCTCGAGAGATTGAAGACAATTTTTTTTTTCTTTTGAAATATCTTATCGATGTACGAACGATTGTGCGAAAAATACTGCTGCTAGGTGAGCTGCCAATCACTGCGACGTGTTTATGAAAGAGGGCGGCCGCGTGTAACAAGTACAAAAGTATTTCTTTTATATATATATATGTATATGTATATGTATATGTATGTATATCAAAACCTGTATCGAATAGACGTGTAATAATTAATTAAGTTTCGTCGATTACACAAAATAAACAATATTAAATAACTATTATTTATAAAACTGTTAATACTTCAATATCACTTGAATCCACTATCTGTCATTATTTATTATTTATTATTATTACCTACGTAGCTCTGCGAGTACGTGGGTGAAGTTATATTTTGTAGAATCGTCAATCGTAATTCATAATTTATGTACAACTCTAGGGATTTTCAGAAACGCGAATCATTCATTTGTCGTTCATTTCTTTTCAACGATTCTACAATCTTTCATATTTAACATCTACTACTCCTACTATTGTTGCTACTCCTACTACTGCTACTCCTACTCCTACTAATACTAATACTAATAATAAGGAGAAGAAGGAGAAGAACGACAACGACGACGACGACGACGACGACAATAAAGGACGGCTTAAAAACTTGTATTATTAATTATACCCAAGATATTTGATGTGAAACTTAAATTAATTACAATATAATAAATCGGCTCGATGATATTACAATAACAATATTAACATGCAATTCCTTTATCCTATTTCCTATTTCCTTTAATAATTTATACCGTAGAAGAATTAAAAATTATTAAAATCGTCTTTTCCATACGCGAATTTCACAAGTATTAATAGTAGTTAAATTATTTCTTATTATTTTATAATTATTTATAAAACGTTATGATTTATAAGCTTAATTATCATAATTGTTTATAAACGTAATTTTTATAAGAATCAATTATAGTAATCATTAATTAGGGTTATGGAAATTCGAATGATTATTATTTTATAATTGAACCCATCGAATTCTTGTGCTTTATTAAACATCAATATTTTAATGCAAATAATATTGCAATATACGTAAGATTCCTTGCTTGCATAAAACAATTACGACTCTAAAATTGAAATAAAATAATTAATACGACATTCTTTCCCGTTAAAACTTATTCTCCGAATTAATAAGGTTGCAATAATAATTAAAATAGAATAAAAATTCAAATTCTTCTGCCCTCGGTATTAAGGCGTATTATAAAAATACGTTTTGAGAAATTTTAAAACAATTTTACGTACAAAATCTGCTTCTTTAAATAGTTTAAATGACAGGGTTATTGGGGTTATCATTTAAAAATAGACGACGACAAACACCTTATTTCTTGCTTCATTACTAAATCTAAAACGTTTGAAATCTATTTTGATGTTAAATGAGCTAAGGAATTACTAATTAAGACTTATTTGGATATAAAAAAAAAAATAAATAAAAGTCTTAGTAAATGCATCCAACAAGCGACAATTACGTAAAAGGCTATTTTTTTTACTATTTTTGATAATACAACAATTATGTATATATATATATATATCGTAAAAAAAAAAAAAAAAAAAAAAAAAAGAATTAATGAGCTTATATACTAAATCTACAACAAATAAAACTCATTGTTTTTGATAAAATTATGTTAATAAATAAACGATTGAATAATTAACTTTTATTTTTTTTGTTAAATAATTAGATTGAAGAATACATCTAAAGTATATATTCTTTAGTTAATATTTTAAAATAACCCCAATAACCTATCGGAGTGAATTAATACAGAGAACAATCAACGGTAACGGACCTTTTGTACGCGTATTAAAGATATTAAAAAATGATAAATAATAGATTGGAAATCAATTGTTACTTATGCGGTTTATGGTATTTTTCGTTAAACACTTTCATTGTTATATTCATTTCGTTCTAGTTATTATTTTTATAAAAATTTTTTTTTTAATAGAGGCAGGCAGTTAGTTAATATTAATATTCCGTAAAATAATGGCGTCATTGTGAAGGTAATGGAATGTCCATACAAATCATCATATTCCGTATGCAGACGACATATATTGGGGGGGGGGTAAAAAAAATTTCTTTTTACTACAATTAATATAATATTAATAAACGTTAAGAAGCAACAGGTTATTTTAAGTAACAGGTCTCGGAAGAATATTGTTATATTATAGCTAGCTTACCCATTGCATCCAAGGCCTGCGCCTCTTCGTCGCTAGTCTCCATGGGCATCGCGTGATTCTCTTTCTTCTTGTCTTTCGATCTGCTGGAGACGCCCGAGCCCCCCGTAATACCGGCGTTTTTCTTTTTATCTTTTTGTTGCAGCTGCTGCTGTTGCTGTTGCTGTGCTGCTGCTGCTGCTGCTGCTGCTGCTGCTCCAGTTGAAGACTGTTGCTTGCATTGTTCGTGTTCGTTGCACTGGTATTGGACGACGATGATAAAGCACCCTTACCCCCCTCAATCCTGTAATATAACGAATTTCAAATTATAAATATATATATATATTTTTACGAAGCTTCGTCGGCTTCGATTAAGCGAATGAAATTATATATGCAGAGCAAATATTTGTACGAAGAATGCCTTTTTATCATCTCCATTTAATTAAATTTAATTAAATTATAATACGCCAAATTCAAGTAAAATTTTAATAATTCATACATTATCATTATCATCATCATTGTTGTTATTTTGGTTGTTGTTGTTGTTGTTGTCTATGGTGAATATCAAACGGATTTCGATTGGGGAAACCAATGGAATTTTATTGAGCCCGTCTCTGACGTGTCAATGACAACTTAACGATTTAACGATTTAACGATTTTATTGATTTTCAGATGTATTTTTTTTTTCCCTATAATGATTGAAGAATCAATTACTACTAACGGTCTTAAACTACTACTACTACTACTACTACTACTACTAACGCGAAAATGCAAATCCTTGTCGAATTTTGCCTCTTTCTGGGCAAATGAAATCCAAATCTGAGCAAGCAAATGAAATCCGTGAATCCAACTCAATTAAGATGATGAACGTTGGATGGATATTCTAGCAAACATTGTCCGTTAACCAATAACCATTGATTAGCATTGCAATCTGCTAATGACTGATCTACCTACCCCATCGTCTCTATCTCCCGTTTCGCAACGAAAGAGAAATGGGAGCTAACTGCCGCCCCATCGCAAACATTAAACTAATATCTGAAGGAACATAGATAGATAGGGGAGGTAAAGAGAGAGAAGCGGTAAGAAAAATAATTTTTTTTTTGCTTTTTCCACGAAGATAAAATCAATCTTACAACTTTTCTATCGTATGCTTTTACGATTTCAAGTGTAACAAGTGTAACAACAATCTCTTTTATCGACGTACAAAAAAAAATATATGACAGACAAACGGTGTGTGCGTGCGCGTGTGATGTGTGTGTGAGAGAGAGAACAAGCTTGGGAATTATAGGAAACTGCGTTTTGTTTAATGACAAACTACCTTCTTTGTACTTATTCCACGTAAAATCAATTCGCTTAAGCCCCTGAATTTACTAAATTTACAGGCTATCCAAAAGTCTTATCGTTTATCAATTCAATATAATTTTTATCATACTTTTTTCGCAATTTACTTTTCATAAATTGATATAAAGTTTTCTAATAATAATTGGAGAGAGAAAAATAATTCATAAATATATATACTTGATAATTTACTAATGATGACAGAATACTATACTACATATATATATATATATATTGTTTTTCAAATCATTTATAATTTTGCAACGAGTGCATCGAGTCAAATTTAAAAAACATTTTTAATATTTTTACAAACAATGCCTTTGCTCATATTGTACAAAACGAAAAAGTCATTCGTCGTATGAGCTTTAACCGCAAAAACATTATTTATCGATATTATTTAAAAAAAAATTATATAAAATTCATAAATACAAAATGAAACGTTAATTGTACGCTTTATAAAATAATTATTATTAAAATAAAGATCACTAGGTGAAATGAAAGTTATATTACGTAACTCGTAAAATGATTTAGAAAATGACTCACTTAATTTCCCTGCTCGACAGGGTCTCGGAACTCGATTGCGATTCTTCTTTCATATCTTTAAGAAGCGCCGAATCCTTCAGCTCCGTCTTCGTGTCCTTGTTCTCCTTGTTAGCTTCGCGCGCGTCCTTAGTAGTGGCGGATGACATTGGCGTCGCTGTCAATACACTGGACGTTGACGTATCGCTGATAACTGTGACGGACGTTGATCCAGACGCTGAAACTGTTGACGATATTGTTATGGCTGTCGTCGTCGTCGCCGTAGTCGTCGTTGCCGCAGCGAACGTCGACGATGGTTCCGTGGTTAATACAGCACTATTGGCATTGGACGAACCGGCCCCGACACTAGAACTCGACGAAGACGGCGTACTGATAGTACTCGCGTTCGTGACGGAAGTCGACGACGACGAGGTAGAAGAAGACGCTGGGGCTGACGTCGTCGTCGTCGTCGTCGTCGTATTACTATTAGTACTACTACTTGACGTTGTCGAGCTGCTTTGCGGATTCTCTTGGGTTTTTTGTTGCTGCTCACGCTGCAGCCTTGTCGTTCACACCTGTCGTTAATATATCTATAGGTCCAATGGTCGAGTTACTGTTATTTACCTATATGAAAAGAACGAAACAAATGATTCGTTATAATTATGTAAACGACGTTTTTTTTTAAAAGGTAAAGAAGAGGGGTGTAGTCAACAAACGCGATTCACATCTTTAAATTTCTCCGAGTATTTTGTGAGAATTTTTTTAAATTTACACCTTCACGATCTAGACGTTTGGACGAGTCCTTTAAATTGCAACCCCGCGTTCAACAAATTTTTACAACAATAATAAGTAACATTGACGAATAATAAACGAATGGATGATTTGCTGTATGGATACGCGAGCGTAACAGCGCCGTCTGCCTGCCACACCACTCTCGTCATTGGCAAAATATTAACAAGACAAATCGTGAATTAACCTTATTGTTGGGATTGTTTCGGGAGCTACGGGTGCGCCTCGACTTTCGCAGCAGCTGCTTGTAATTCTCGGCTTTTTTCGTGAGGTAGTAGTGGTGCACGCAGTCCATGACGGACTTGTGTTCGAACGACTGAGCTATTGCCCCGAAATTCTTAGGGTGCTGGAGGTACTTCTCTTTAAACATGTCGTGCTCGGTGGAGCTCCAGACATTAATGAGCTTCCTCTCGCTGTGCAAGGCTTCGAGCTCTTCCGGCTGCAGCAAGCCATTGCGATTCTGAAAAGCGATTTTCCGTTGCTTCGCGTCCAACAGCAGCGGCGGTATCACGGCGTACGAGCGCATCTTCTTATCCTCCATCTGCAAGCACATTATTCGACATACTGTTTTTTTTCAATTATTTCGCCTACGCTTGCTTTTTAATTTAAGTTCTATGATAATAAGTGTCCGACGCGTCATCGAGCCCGAAAGAGAACAAGTGTGACAAAGACTTTATTTAAAACTGTCCAGCAAAATAAATAAAATGAGATAAAAGTTAAAAAAGGTACGGTATGGCAGCCGTTACTCAACGTTTTCATGTGTCCGTAGGTAAATACCAAGAAGTTGTTTAAAAAAAAAAAAAAGTGCACAAAAGTATTACGTGAATATAAACGTTTCGTTTATATACGATAGAAAGCAAATATACATTACTAACCTGATGAGCTTTCAACGCATTTTTTAACTCGGCCGACAACTCTTCCTGAGGAAATAGCAATGATAAGAATCTTCCATGACGTGGGTTTCGCGAGAAAATTTTTGCGAAAAATCAAACATCTTTCAATATATACACCAACCTAGTTAATTTATATGTTTAAAAAATAGAATATATATTTTTATTTGTTTTTAAGTTTTTTTTTTTTTTTTTTTTTTTTGTTTTTTTTTGTTTTTGTTTTTGTTTTGTTTTTGTTTTTTTTTTTTTTTTTTTGATAAAAGAAAGGCTAATGTACTGGGAATGAGTATCTTTCTGTACATTGTTATATGGAACGTTCATCAGCCGATAAATTTGTCTTCTTCATCCATTGGCTTTAGTCGACCACTTCCTGGCCATCACTTAGTCGAGAGACGGCCGACGTTCAAGAAAAGTGAACAATTTATTATCCTAAATATTCCGCGGATACCGGCTAGTTATCTGATATCGTCATCACAGATACCTTTTGTACCAACCAAAGAAATCAATATCCTGAACTATACAAAGCCTCATGAGTCGCTGATGCAATTACATTTTTTTTTTTTATTTATTTTTTTTTTGTTTTATTTTTTTTTTGTTTTTGTTTTTTAATGGCAAGTTAAAGTCAATGATGTTACGTGAAAATCATGGATGCATTATTGTAATCATTTGCGTATAAATAGTTAGCGAATAAAGGAATGATATAGCAAAAGCTATTTACTTTCATTAAAACGTTTTTGGGCATTATGTATATGTAATAACGAACAGAAAAATATTAAAAAGCAGTTTGCTTGTTAGTCAGGTGTGAGTTTCTTATTAAAGCCAAATTATTAATTAATGGGGATAATGTGGTGCTATTGAGGAAGATGTTTCCATGGTCAAAATTGCTCGCCAATAAATAAAGATTAGATCTTTTCATAAACGATGAATCAATGAATATAATATTACAATGAATTCAGCACGCTGATAAAACATTAAAAATATAGACAGAATTTCGTTGATAAAATATCCAAGGAAACCGACAAATATTGTTTATGTATTAAGCCATCGAGAGATTAGTAAAGCGCACAACAATATAAGCTCAAACACAATAATAAAACGAGCACAATCTTTTCCTTCAAGTTCGCTCACCTTTTCTCTTTCGACTCGAATTCTTTTTAATTTTTTAAACACTCAGCAGTAATAAAGTATAAAAACACGTAGCTATAATAATCAAAACCAACATTTTTAGCAAATCAAAGGACTTAATATTAAAATATTACCATAAGTAATAACATTGAATATTGGCCTATTAACAAAAATTTTTTTAATAATAATTAGGTTAAATAATTATTATAATAGTACAGACAATTCGTGGGATGGTTTGCAGTTAATAATGCTAGTTTTGATTGTTAATGACTTAATAATTATTCCCAGAGGAGAAAATATAACAAGAAAGCCACTCTCAAGGAAGACAGGAAAAAGCAAGATTGTAAAAATAAAAGGTGTGACATTCTGAAATACCTCCTGCTCCTGCAGACCATCCATAATCTCTTCGAGATCCGCTTCGCTCTTAATACGCGCACCGACCCTATTAAAACGTTCCTTATCCTCGCGCTGCTTCCGCAGCTCCGGAAAGACTTTCTCAAAAAACTCGCGATTCTTGGCCTCCTTGGTCTTGCGTTTCTGCGTCGCCTCCAGCTTTTCTACCTTGCGGTGCCATTCCTGTACTAAAATTGCATACGTCTGGGATTGTTGGCGATGCAAAGAGGCACGCTCCGCGTGCTCCTTTCGTAATCTCGCCACGAGACGGGCCTTCATACATTGATGCCTCGTACGATTCTCTTGGTACACGCTGGTATCCGATGGCTGATTGTAAAGCGGCAACTTTACCTTCGGACCTAACTTCTCTAGGAGTCGGTGAGCCTCCTCGGCTTTTTTCTGAAAAATTCATTGAGATGAAGTACAACGGTATATCTCACTTTAAATCAATACAGCATACTTGTCATTGGTATTATCCATTCAAACATTTAACGCACACGCACACGCACACGCACACGAACTAGAGAGAGAGAGAGAGAGAGAGAGAGAGAGAGAATTCGAATACGCAGTTAATGCACATACGCGTGCAAAAAACTGATCATTAGATATTTTGAAGTATTTATTTATAATCTCGGGATGGGGATGTATCTAGAAAATGTTTTGTACAAAGCATCCGAGGAAAAGAGGTAATTTGTGAGCAACAACTGTACGCTTCCGCAAATACGGCTTACCCTATTTTCAGCATATATTTTTTGAACAAGCGATTGATGTTTCGGCTGAAGAGACGTTTCTTCGACGGGTCGTTTGGTACCAGGAGCTTCCAATGGTTTATTAGCAACCTCTTCTAATTCCTTGAGTTTTTTTCGAAGCTTGCTAATTTGCGACTCCCTTTTGGCGATCTCCCGATCGACTTTGGCGATTTGCTGAAGGAGATCGTCTTTCGTGCTCCTAAACGCCGCATCCTCTTGCGTGTTGGGTTCCGGAAGAGTTGGCGATATCGCCTCCGTCTGTGGCGTATAGACACCGGCTGTCGGCTACAATACAAACATATGCGCACGTTAATCAATTGGAAGAATTGCAATGGCAATTAATATCAAATGCTTGTCTTAATTATAAATAACGATAGATAGACTGGGAGTAATATGAGCCGTCCTTACCATAATGCTGACACTGTAATTCCCTAACCGATTAAAATTAAACTATTACCGTAAAACTTTTAACTTAGGCAAGGCTCCGTACTTACTTGGTAATAATCGTCGTAATAATAATGCTAATTCTTAATGAATAGGTAATATTGTCGAGGCTGGACGCACGAATGGGTGCGCGGCGCATGCGCATACATTTAAGCACACGGAGCAATAGAACAAGGTCTTCGGATTTAAATTTGAAAAATATGAAAAAATATATTTTTCATAGAATCCGTATTTTATAACTTTGGAAGACGAATTTGAAATGACAATAATTTCCTTATAATATTACACAAACTAGGTCCGTCGTCGTAATCGCTTACATCTCAATCTCGCTTAATCTCAAATCTTGCGTTTGCTTAAAAACAGCTGCTTGCTATAAATTACACTTGAAAATTTTGTATGGAAAAAACGTTAAAATTAAAGTGAACTGTTAAGTAAATTCGCAATTGAGATTACAGAATTAAAGAAAGAGAATGCAATCGCGTTAAGATAAGAGTTAGGATAAATTAACATTATAATAATAGATAATAGATAATAGATAATTTGGGCATAAGGACATACCTGATATTAAAAAAAAAAAAAAAAAAAGAAAAAAGAAGAAGAAATTCTTACTGAAAAAATAAATAAGTGAATAAATGGCGCTTGGATTGATTTAGCGGGCACGTACCCTCGTGTCTATCCTGAGCGGTTGCTGAAGATGTGCGTGCTTTTGCTTCATAAGCGAGTCCTGCGAGCTCGTTATCCGCTGGCACTCGGTTTGCGACATCGACTGCTGCTGCTGCTGCTGCTGCTGCTGTTGCTGCTGCTGCTGTTGCTGCTGCTGCTGCTGCTGCTGTTGCTGTTGCTGAGAGGGCGGTAGCTGCTGCACGGGCTGCCCGAGACGGATTTTCTTGAAGGGCGGTGCGTCCTGCTGAATTTGGGCCATGTCCACGGAATTGGGACGGTAATCCTGGGGCTGTAGCGCCAAGATGGCAGGCCCGCCACTGCCCGCACCGCTACTCGTGCGATTGCTGCGCGAGGCCGCTGCGTGGTAATCCGTGGGCGCCGTCGGCGAAGCCGCGGGCGCGATGGAAGCCGGCGCCGGGAGTAAGGATATCCGGGGTCTTTCGCCCCGGCCGCTAACCACGTACTCGCTGCCGACGCCGACTATCTGCGAGGACACTGGACTGCTGCTCACGCTTATCGCCACGCGCTCGTTAACCTAAAACACAAGTTTACGCCTCAAGTGTCTTCCCCTTTTTTTTTTTTTTTTTTTTTTTTTTTTTTTTCTTTTTCATACTCAACGTGGACATGCACGCTGCGCTTATTCCTTTAGCCGCTTCAAATAAAGCAGTGTATCTTCTCCAATACGGTTCATCACTTAAACTAATTATTACTGACTTAACGGGGCTTTCTCGTTAACGATTGTCTCAAACATTAGGCTGGACAGGCTCTGGTAAGCCCATCACAGCTACAAAATCATAATCGTGATCGGCTAAACGTGATAAGGATTAGCAATTTTTTTTTTTTTTGCACAATTTAATTCAATTCGTTGTTACGGGACGATCTTAAAATGCCATGTCAACTATCCGCGCAGCAATCAATGAATCGATTGCCGCAACACGTATGGTTGCCAACACGTAATTATACGAAACTACAAACCGTATCCGTTATTTCGCGATACAAATGTTATTTGAATAACCCGATATTGGAAATAAAAATGAAAGACGATAATGGCAAAGAATAATATAAGCCTTAAAGATATTTGACTCGATCCAATGTCGTGTAATTCGTACACGTGATCCTACGCAAGCTATAAGAGCTGATTTTCATTTTATTTTCAAGTGTGCCGGGATACACACTGCACACCGATATATGTTTAATAAAACAAAACAAAAAAACAGACGGAAATTCAGTATTACAAAGGGAATCGAAGCGAGATAGGCAGGCTTGTTGGCGCAATGGTAAGCAATGGTAAGCAGTAACAGCGATTCAATAGCATTTGCAGAGTAAATGCTAAGGATAAAAATGTATAAAACAAAACGAGAAAACTGACAGAAAAGACTCGAGTATTGGTGTTTTGTAGGTGCGTTAACGCGTGGTGTGCGTTTTTGGGTAAAATTTAAGGGGTCAGTCGGTAGATTGCCAGTGAGCGGTGACAACTATGACCATGAGAATCAAGAAAGATTACATTGATTCGCACAGACTGCGAGGCGAAGTCAGTAATACGAGCATTAATTACCTAATGCATCGTTACGGAAGAGCAAAAGCACGTAGGAGAAATAATACAGAGGATTGGCTGCTAATGCCGTTGCGATTACGACGCAGAACAACGAGTCGCTTAGCCGTAAACAAATTGACATATTCCCAACAAGAAGAGTAATCGCAATGAAATCGCCGTGGATTCAAATGGCTTGGATAATATTAGATACGGTCGTCCCAGTACGTACAATAATAGCCGCTCGTCTCACTTGCATTAGACCATTTCATTAAATAGGAATTTCATTGTAATCTTCGACAATCAAATCCCCGATAACCTTTGCAATAACCTTTGCATACAAAGTAAAGCGCCGCACGTTCCAAGATGTATTGCCGAAGATTTCAAAAAGCGCGTAGACGCGCACGTGCGCAAAACTCTCTTATTCGAACTCTATGAGGACGATGGATCGTTTTTAAAATGACAGACGGAGATCAATTTTAAAAGACCTAATCAAAAATCAAAGATAAATATGAATGCGGAGTGACGTCGTTACGACAGAGTCTCAGCTCTTAATCATATGAGCCGAAAAATTAAATAGGCTTTAATACAATGTTAATACGAGCGAGTACAATATTACTAATAAATATTAAAGTACTTTTGTTATAATAAAATTAAAACTTTAATAATATCGGCATTGCTCTTAATAAAAGTAAAACTTGTATGAATAACGCTATCGGTAGAGCTATTGGTAATTAATAATTAATAACCAGCGAGGATAGATACAATAAGGACGGTACAGAAATTCGAAAGATATTTAATGGATAGATTTATTCAAATTTTCGTATCCAACGAGCAATTCCTCGTTATATCACTCTATAGTTGTTGTTGTTGTTTTTTTTTTTTTGTATACTCGTTAAAAGATGCAAATCAAGTTCGAAATTGCGTAAAATGTAAGGATATAAGGCAGAGTAGATATAAGAATTGTAAAGGGAAAAGGAAAAAAAGGAGGAATGATGGTTTCGTGGACGGGAATTCATGTTAAGGTTAATTAATGAGCGTCGCGGCCGGGATCGCAGTGTGCACGTTATCCCTAGTTGAGATATACATATACATATACATATATATATAAGCATTGGCTTGTGAAAGCGCGCGTAGCTAGCTCGCTCGATGAACGAATGGAATACCTCCATAGGGCACCATCCCATGTATCCACGAGCGTCCTCTCGGTCATCTATCCCAGCCAAATTCGCAATGCTCACATTAGGGCTGGCATTGCGATAAACGTCGCGCGTATAAGCGGCGGCGGCGTTACTTGCAACGGAGGCGGGCGAGGGTGCCGATGGCGGGTGTTGCCTGCCCGAGACCTGCTGCTGGACAATGGAGGAAGGCCCGGATGACGCGGAGACAGGCGAGGCCGAATTCGACGAGGCGACCTGTGCGACCTGCGCCACCGAAGCGACCGACTGAGCCGAGGTGTGCGGATGGGGCGGCGGCGGGGGCAAATACGGGTGAACGAAACGGAGGCCCGTGGGCACCGGCACCACAGGCGGCACCGTGATGTTCATTATCGTGATGTTAAGGCCGCTCGGGTCGCTTCCTGGCTGCTACGTTGACCCAAAACAAAAATACATAAAGATTAATTAGTTTTTTTTATATATATATATGTGTGTATATATATGTTTATATATAGTTTCTCCAAGTGACTTGGTTAAAATGCAATAACGAGTTATTATATTTAACCTTAGAAATTAAACGGAATTCGCTTGGCTTTACCCGATTCGCTCGATTTATTACATATTCCCTTTCATAACGGGATTATTTAAAAATAAAATAATCAATTAACAGGCAAAAGAATGAGAGAGAGAGAGAGAGAGAGAAATTATAGCAATTGTAATTTGATAATAATAACGGAACTCTTGATTTTAAACTCTTTTTTTATATGAAAAATTCTGCGATTATTGTAAAACAGAAGGTCTAAAAATAATGAGTTTTTGTATAAAGTAGCGAATATATATATATATATATATGAATCTACAGTTTTTTTTTTTTATTATATTTAAAGCAATTATAAAACATTGCGCGGATATTTAAGCAAAAAGGAAATAAAAAAAAAAAAAATGTATATGTTAAAGCATTTAAAGGAAAATGGCCTTTAGCTGGACTAATAAACTTCGACCAAGGTCAAATGGATGGTAAAATCAGCTGAGTTAAGCCTGCTTCCGAAAGGTGTCAAACGACAAATAATGATTAAGTTCGGAAGGCTGAGTGTGTGCGCTCGGCTTACCACGTGTTGGTCACGCGACGAGGAGCTCGAGGTGGTCGCTTGAAGTCCCGCTGGTGGGTGGCCAGGGCCGCCAGTCGGGCCACTATTCATCGCCAATGATCCCGGCGATGATGAGGTGGCGGCGGCGGTGGCGACGGCGGCGGCGACCTGGTGGTGCTGAAATTGGTGGTGGTGGTGGTGTGCTGCTGCTGCTGCTGCTGCTGCTGCTGCTGCTGCAAGTGGGGATAATGGTAGAAATGGTGAGCCGGGGGGTGGGCCTGAGGCCCGGGTGGGGCCGAGGTGGGGGCCGGCTGCTGGTGGTGCTGCGGGTAGCGCGTAGCGCCTGCGCCGACGACGAGGCTGCCAGGGCCGCCGCCGGCGCCCCCGCCGCCACCCGCCGCAGCAGCACCGCCGCCCCCGACACCCCCGACGCCGCTACCCTCGACCGTCCGAGGAGACACTGCTTGACGTGAGCTCGAACCGTAGCTCTGCTGGGGCCTGCAACAACAATAAAAATAGTCTTACTTACTTTCTCGATATTCGACTTTAACGCATATATATGCAAATAAATATGTCCTCTATATTAAATGGAATCTATGGTCTTACACAAATAAGATTCTATGCGTTGAGCCACAATAATTGAAGATAATTAACCAATGTCGTTTTAATGTACATATATATATATATATATTAAAATTCTTAGTATGAAATTAGAAATAGAATTGAATTGGAAACCCAATTGAATATCTTTGTATGCACATTTTTAATATCAAAAATTGAATACCACAATTGTGTCAACACTTGTAGTTATTCCAAATGGTGTATTGGAAAGATAATGTGCATACATTTTCTTAAATAGATCCATTTTTCGCAATGTTTTCAACTGCAAACCGCATGGCTTGTTTCACCAATAAATTTAAAAACGTTTATTATATTTATATACGTAAGGATAAAATTAAGCTTTTACATATTGCATTTTAAAGCCATCAGATTGTAATGGTATATATATGAGCAATATAATAATGTCAAGTTACTTTATTTGAAAATTCTCTTTTAAATTTTGATTTTCAACGTAAACTCTATTGAATTGTGTAAAAAAAAAAAAAAAAGAAAAAAGAAAAAAAATTAAATGATTTCATAAACATATTAAAATTACGACTTCCTCTATTATTTCGAAATAATTAAGAACTAAGAATAGTAGTTATTCCGTAGTCAGCGGTACAACATATTACGTAAGAATACGTATCCTTAAAAATTAATATTAATAACTACAGTGTTAGATAAAAGCTTATGGAAGAATGAAATTTACAGAATAAGGTTTTTATTTCTATTTTTTTTTCTTCAGAGTATTACTCTTATTACACGTGACGAGGTGTTAAACCCTACAGGAAGGAGGTCGACACGATTACTTTATCGAACAGTAATTTCAATTGTTTTGATGATTAATTTAAAATACTTTCGTCACTGATATCCACTACTAAATTGTAATGAAAGATAAGGAATACAATGCAAAAGGTAATAGTTTACTGCACTTAGATCACTGATGACAATACAACTCGTAATCATATCATAAGATTAACAAAACATTACTAATTACGTTTCGTTATTCTTAATAACGACGGGGGGTTGCTGGCAGACTAAAAAAGAAGCTCCAAGTGGCATAAAGCGAGTAGTGGTAGTAAATACGTAGGGGCCGAGAGCAGGGCGGAGCGCATTTCTCAATTCAGCGCAGGTCAATCCTGCGATGCGGATATCCAAGGCTTACCTACGACGGCAATCCTTCGATGATGATTGACCGCCAAAATAGTTCAAAAAAAAAATTCATAGAATACATGAATAGCTAGCTATGATTTCGTCACTGAGTATCAGAGAAAATACATTTTACCTATAATTTTACCTGAATTCCACGCTAACACGGTACGCGCATCAATGGTTATATTATATTACATTTAACCGTTGAACGTTGTCTCAAATATATCACGCATAAATGCACATGGCATTGATGGCTGGGGGCGGGGGGCTAGAAAAAAGTTTGAAAAATTTTTTTAGACGGTATATTGAAAGAGCGAGGAAAACGGGCGGGGGATCATCTTCAATTGACAATATACGGGCGACAAACTTAAGATGTGCCAATCAATTTGAACAGGTTATGAGTTCGTATTGACTGTCCGTGAATTGTGTTGAATTAACCAAGTATCGAGTCCGTCGTGTGTAGGACAAGAAAAGATTTATCATCAAACGTCCCAATAACTTTAATTCCACCTGTTCAAGGACGATTACAAGGCGATAGTGGCGCAGCCGCTCTACGTCTCTAAGCAGCCCGTCTCCTCATCTTTATAATAATGACTCCTCCCGACGTAAGGTCAGAGATGGAGAGAGAGAGAGAGAGAGGGAGAAAGGGGGGAAAAAAGAAGAAGAAGAAGAAGAAGAAGAAGAAGAAGAAGAAAAAGCAACTTGGCGACGAATCAGAAAAGGCTACGCGGGATCGGTCATGCAATAATGGCCGCCGCGCATGCGTCCTCGGAATGCCTCGGCAATGACGCTGGCTCTTGTAGCGCCGAAAATGTCGATCGGGATCTCGGACACGTAACCTACCTAACTCGTGGGGAGGAGGGAAGGTTACTGGGGGTGGTGGAGGTGGAGGAGGAGGAGGAGGGGGGTGTGTGCCGTCGTCGACCGGCCACAGCGGTAAGATCGCCGTGGCCGACGCTTCCCGTCCTCCCATAGGAGCAAAATCCTACTCGGGGTTATTGGGGTTACTAAAAACGAATGAAGACGAAGGAGTACGTGGGTGGGTGGAGGAGGGGCGGCGTTGCCATATTCGATTGTTTCTTTAACTCTTCCGTGCATTCTCATTGCCTCTCGTCGCCGCCGTCGCCGCCGCCGCCGCCGCCGCCCCCGCCGCCGTCTCTCGGGTCCTCATCGTCCGTTCATTAATACGATTTCTTAAGGCCTTAAAAATAGAGCGACGCGCTAGATTCTGGAAAAGCTGATCGCCGTTTCCAGGCTTAGCTGTACTATGCTGCCAAGATAAAAGATTGCCGCTACGGCTCGATAGGAAATCCCAGCACTACTTTCACGAACGGCAACGCAGCAGAGGCGATTGGAGCCGCGGCGCGATGACGGCGCCGTTTTCCATTAATCCAACCCGGAAAGCCCTCTTGGACAAGGGGATTGCACTTGTTGCGGCCTTTATCAATATAAGAAGCGGGCCAGAAAAAGAGAAATAGAGAAAGAAAGGACCTTTTACCAACTCCGGATTGTAATTAATTTGCGTGATACCTTGGCGCTCCCCCCCCCCCGCCCCCAAAATCATAGTGATCCGAGTAATTGATATTGAAAAATTCATGGAAAAGAGCGCCAAGTTAATTTGAACAACCAACATACATAACGACGCTCATCTGTAGGGCGGTGCCGTTTCACCTCCTGGCGCGCTCTCTCTCTCTCTCTCTCTCTTATCGCTCCACTTTTCACTCTATTAGCCACACACACACACACACACACTCGTACACGGGCACAATCGTTTGCAGGGACAAAAAAAAAAACCTTTATGCTGAAAAGCTGCGGTCAGTGACCGTTACATCAGAAACGGAGAAACACGAGATACAGGGCGGTGAGGTGAGGGGTGGTGAGGTGAGGGAGGATATGTAAGCGCATGTCGCGTGTCCCTTTCAAATGAACCTCCGCCGATTCGTAAAGAAACGTCATTCCTCGAGCATCCCCCACGCAGAATTAGAGAAAGCTAATATCCGATGCGGAACTCCCGATGCGGATCAATCGGCTATTGATCGGGGAAGCTCTGTTCCGACTAACAGACAGGCATCGATCGATCATTTTTTAGACAAGACATTTTTCTTATCCTGCGCTTAATGTATCTCGCGCATCGTCGTATACGCACCGTACCCGTAACGATACGGCGACGTTGTCTCACAACAATGTAGGCAATGCCCATGAAATATTTGGCCCGCAATAACCTTTCATTGGTTTCTGTGAGAGCCAAAAACCTTTTTTTACGTCGTAACCGTTAGAATGAATCATAATGACAACGTGGCCAGTGAGCGAAAGTTCTCGGTATCTGATAACGGCACGGGAATTTCGTTGTTCAACTTTCAACGATTACATTTACTTGGCTTTTTTAGTTTTCCATATCATCGGGAAACCTCGTTGCTCTTCTATTTTTATTAAAATTGCCGAATTACGGTGTTTCTAATATAATCACAATGCTTTAGCAAAAGTATAGGATCAATGGACAAATAGGTTAAAATAAATATCCCTAAGGCTACAACAATACTTATGGTCGTACGAACGGTAAAGCATAATTAATTACTTGTTATATTATAATATATATGTACATATATATATATATATATATAACAGTAGAGCAACATTGAGATGTCATTGCTTACCATTGACTACGATTCAATCCTTTGCTGTAATATTGAACAACAATACGAAAAGTATATAAAGAATAAAGCCTTTCTTTAAGAGATTGCGACAATTAAAAAAAATTCGATTATTATTTAAACGAGAGCGCCGATGTAATACAATTGCTCAAAACTACCAAATAATAATCATAATTAATATTCCTATTCTTTTCTTTTCTTTTCTTTTTTCTTTTCTTTTAAATACATTACACGATAGATAGATTAAATAATTTACTTGATAAAGAATCTAAATTTGACTTTGCCTATATCCTCTTACCTCTAATGCACATTCTACGAATAGAAATATTAATAAAAAATTTAACAATTTAATAATATCATTTCAAGTCGAAGAAAGGTTTTACAAGTTTAACATAAGAACAAGATGAGCATAAACATAAACTTATACCAATATCAATACCATTTCTCATTAGGTAAATTTATTTATTATACGAATAAAATGTCGTGAAATTTTTGTTTTAATAATTTCAAGTACTTATTTAATTATCGTTAAGATATATGGAAAACCAAGTCTCACACGTGCTTTTTCTGACAATATACATAATATATATATATATATTAATACAATATGTGAAAAATATGACCATTGAATGGTATTTTATTGGTAGAAAATTTCGCACATTAATATATATATATATAAATGTAAATATATATAATCGATATAAAGATTCGTTTTATAGTAAAGCGCCGAATTGGGTCCGAAGATGATGTAAAATCTTGTGAACATAAGAAAATAATAATAATAATAATAATACTAACAACAATAAATAGGGATTAGATTAAAATTACTAATATAGCATGTAATCTAATTCGACTGGATTTCCTAGAAAATGATTAAATAACATGAGAAATATTTAAGCTAGAGGAAGCTGTGATATAGGAGAGAAAGTATTACAAGGCGCGTTGTTCTATTTTAAGGCGAAATACAACAATGTATGTATGTATGTATGTATGTATGTATGTATGTATGTAGAAAAGATGCATTGCCTGCACACAAAAAACGAGATGGACTTGTATTACGTTAGGTTAGTGTACTTGGCGAACACAAGCATGCGCACATCCGCCGATGATGTTACAGAGGCCAGATAGGTGGGCGGGAGAGACGCATCGCCTTTAGCCGTCTACCACCCCCCCCTCTCTCTCTCGCGCGCGCGCGCGCGATTCGACTGTACCTAATGAGGCTTTACAAGTTCAAGGATCGTGGGAGCAGCTGCTCCCTCTTTTCTTCCTCATGTCGTTAAGCTCATATCACCCGGAACTTCCCGTACGTAAAAAGCATGATAATACTTTTCCAATGGTTCTTTCAAATGCCGAACGGCATTTCTCCTCGTTACTTTTATTTATATAAATCCGTATTGTTTTGACAAGATGATTTTCTTCCGTTCTGTTCTGTTCTTACCACGAAGGTACGAATACACGCGACGATATCCATTTCAATTACGAAATACCGTGAGACTGCCTTTGTTTTTTTTTTTTTTAACACTCGTCAATGAAACTGATAAGACCTTTACTCTGGGCACCATAACGAGGTCATACGCAGACTTACCCAAGAATTGTAGAAATAGTTAAATTAGCTTTCAAGCGCTTTCATGAATTATTATTAATTCTGCGAGCATTTTTATAATTTCTTACGACAAGAAGACCGACCGACGTTAGATTTGGAGGAAGAAGAAGAAGAAGAGAGAGAAAAATTATCTTATAATGGTAATACCGATTTAGGCTGCCTATTGTGGCAGCATACGGCTTCGTAACGTAAATACAACATTATCAATAAATAATGATGTAATATAAAAATTACTACTACCCTGTATGCCAAATAAATATTCACAATACTTTAATCAAGCGATGCGATATACATAAATGGGTATAATTACTTTTGAAAATCATAAAATCGACACGTCATTTCGTTTATAGTCCTTTTAATCCCAAAATATTAAGATTAATAAGTTATAAAGCTTCATAGGCTCGAGTTAATTCTTTTAAAAAATCTACGCAAAAATGCAAAATGTCTCTAAACGATATTCGTAATTCTGAAAAAAAAAATCCCTATGACCTTGGATTGTGCCCTTTACTATCTTCTCCGGCTACGCGACCTCCCATTACACTCGACGCTTCTTTTACAGCTTTACGGTACACAAACCTTTCCGTTACCTAAGGCATCCATCCATCCATCCATCCATCCATCCATCCATCCATCCATTCGCCGGATAAAATTCCCAATATATTATTATTATAAACTCTTCTATAAATTCCTCTTAATTTACTATATTCTCTTTTAATTTAATATTAAAACGAGTGATAAAATCTTAAAGATAAAAGCTTGGCGTATTGCTTTCAATGGCGAGTCACGTGATCATCCCCGGCATCAGGATATATTAAATTAATTGAAATTTCAAGTTTTCCAATGGCATTACTTTGATATTGAAGCTCGAAACTTACGCGGCAGCAATTCAATTCCATTTTCTACATATCCATACATCCATTCTATCGTATTTATATTAAAATGCAAATCATTATGATGGAGTTTTCCTATACTTCTTTCGTATATGTATACGTATACGTCTTATAGGAATGGAGCAACAATTGACGACATAATTACATGAGAATGACTTTGGCGGAAAACTTTTTTTTTCAAAGGCTAATAAATAATATGCTGTTTCATAAACTGTGACGGGAATCATAAAGTATCAGCCAATCGAAAGCTCGCAAATATACGACTCGCCTAATACGAATTCCTACCGAATATATATATATATATTTTAAAATATAGTTTTAATTATTTGTCATGTCCGTACAAGGGAGGGGGGGGCTACGAAAATCTAGTAAGAATAATCTCTCTCGATAAAAATTGTGAGAAACAGTCCCGTATCTCCAAAATCATCGCCGGAAACTATTCCGTTCCTAATAAGGTTCACTTAAGGTTCTCCTTATTAACATCACCTCATTCGAACAAATAAACCCCGATAATATAACTCACTTGTGAAAGAAAAAAAAACGAATTCTTTTATTAATAATAATACATATACTTTGATTCTGTTAAATATATAAAAAAAAAAAAAAAAAAGGAGAGACTGACAGTTATATTACGAATCAATAAGTATTCAAACGTATTGGCCGAGTTAAATTTCCAAATTAATTCGTTATGCGTACAACTAACTATACGGGGGTTTAAAAAAAATGTCCCTTTTATGACATTTGAACGTTTGAAACTATATTACGGTCCAATGCTCGATTCTGTAAATTACAAGAACATACAAAGTTCTCTTAACCGTTCAAATATTAATTGATTCGTGTTCCATTTCCACAGCAGATTTTATTACGAACGAAATATAAAATTTAACGTGTGGAGAAAAAAATCTATTATTATCTTTAACTAATTGTTAGATGCATTATAAAATGGAACGATTTGGGGGGGGGGCTAGAAATGAAAAATATATATATAAATCTATAATATATGATAGAATTGGTCGCTAATTCAGTTGCAGCAATAAGTTGTGAGTGTGGACATTTTAGCTTTACTTATAAAACGCGATAGTGTGAAGTTTTGTATAATTAAGAGAAAAGTAAGGGTATACTGCAGTATACTCGTGTATCGTTGTATACGTTTCTATACAAACGCGCTAAATGCTTGACTTTCAATGCCCAAAGTTATACAGAAATTTATATCTCTGGGTTAAATTTAATTAACATTTATAATAAATATATCTTTAAAGCAACTGCATAACGTTATTTTTATATTTTATAGTATTGTATATAAAAATATATACGACATACGATAGTATTAATAGCACCAGTTTTTTTTTCTTCTTCTTCTTCTTCTTTATTTTTTTTTCCATATATATATATATATATTAAGTAAGAACGTGTTAAAGCGTTGAAGAACAATCGCTGAATTTATATATACGGAGAAAATTTCGTGCCATTACAGTATGCATAATTTATTAATTGGTTATTATATATATATATATACGAAGCATTAAATGTTAGACGTAAAATTTGCTTAGAAATACAGAGTTATAATAATATATGAATTTGCTAAATTAATCGCTTAAAGAAGGCATGTGTAACCAGAGGCCGGTATATGCTCTATATATGTAATATAAACGGTAAACGTGAGTCGTTAAACCTATTGGGTGGAAGATATAACCCACCTAATTAATAATAAAAGTATTTCATTATTTTGAGATAATTGTCTAGTCTATGATGATTTACGGTCTTGTAGTACTTGTGGCATGCGCTACCTACTTATACAGACTGAGAAGACATTTCAAAATAAAAGAATATTGAAAGGAAAGAGACCGAGATGAAATAATATCAATAGCAATAGTACTAACGACAGTAGCAACAACAACAACAACAACAACAACAACAACAACAACAATAATAGGAATGCCTGCCGTAACGTAAATAGTTAAATAAAATTTGAGTGCAAAATAACGCGATTGATTTCTTTACTTAATTCTGCCTTCGTAAGTGGAAGAACGTTGTTGTTGTTGTTTGTTGTTGTTTGTTGTTTTTGTTTTTCACTTCGCCTACATTGGGCAAATTATTTCAACCGCGTTTAAAATCGCGTCGCTCCCTATATTTTTATTAAATTAAATATTAAAAATTATGCCACGGGGAAGAAGATGGGAGAGGATGCGAGAGGGGTGGCGGTGAGGGGCGGTGAGGGCCAGGAAGGGGGTACAAGAATCATTTTGACGAGATCTCATCCCCGTTTTCGCAATCACGTTATTATATGTATATATATGTAAGAGCTGCGCGAGCGACACCGTAGCGCGAACAGCGAGATTAATATTTGGCCTTTTTTTTTCTTTCGGCAAGCGCACTCACTCACTTATCTTTCGTTAACGCGTCTCTTTACTCGGTTATTTGCGCATATTTGTTTATCGTGACGAGGCCACGGCTTCGACATTGTCCGTTAGAGCGCTTTAAGCCGTGCGCCAGCCACGCCGCGCGACTACACACACACACACACAGAGAGAGAGAGAGAGAGAGAGAGAGAGAGAGAGAGATACGTATCCCGCCGCACACGTACAACAGAGAGACAGAATAGGAGCGTGTGTGTGTGCGGCGGTCTGCTCGCTCGCTCGCTCGCTCGCCGAATCTCCGCCATAGTTCCACCCCGCCCCCCGCCCTGCCCCGCTCCCTACTACCCCCGCACGCGGAGACACGTCCTGCCTGCCTGCCTGCCTGACTGACTGCCACAAGAGATTCATATTTAGTCTCGGATACAGCGCGACTGCGGATTCACCGAGCCCAGAACGATGCCGATATTTCATAATCGAGCGCGAGGAATCAAATTAAAGACTCCAATCTCGCTCTGTTCTGGCCAACGAAGCGCGGATTAATAATATTTTTAGTTATTTTCGTAACGTTGGGGTTATTGGGCTGCGTTGTACGAACTTTCTTTAAAATCACGTATTTTAATCGAGTTCATTCCGTTTGCTTCCATGACATGAAGAGATAGAGATAGAGATAGAGATAGAGATAGAGATGGTGAGAGAGAGAGAGAGAGAGAGAGAGAGAGATGGTGAGAGAGAGAGAGAGGTGGTGAGAGAGAGATGGTGGTGAGGGCATGACGAATAAAGCGGGAAAGAGGCAAAAAAAAAAAAAAACTAATTTTGGCCAACTTGGTTGAATCAGTGCATTACCGATCCCGTATAAATAGACGGGAATAGAGCGGAACGGATTCGTTAAGGATGTTGCTGCACGTGTTTATGAAGAAAAAATATAGAGAGCAGTTGCTTGAATTTTTGATGAAGTCATTCAGTAGTAGTAGTAGTAGTAGTAGTAGTAGTAGTAGTGGTGGTGTGGTAGTTGTAGTGGTAGTAGTAGTAGTAGTAGTGGGTAGTAGTGGTAGTGGTAGTAGTAGTGGTAGTGGTAGTAGTGGTAGTAGTAGTAGTAGTAGTAGTAGTTCGTAGGCTAACGTGCATTAGAACGTATTTTTCGCGATTCGAATGACGCTCTGACATGGCAACGAACGAAATCCAGTTCAGCATTCATATAGCGAATCCATATAAGCTGGTAGACGGAGGTACGGGTCTTTATATAACCCGGAAAGAACGTCTACCGCAGTTTTTATCGCTCCCTCGCCTAGGTGAGAAAAGTAACGATAAAAACGTGATCACTTGTTCGCGTTCTCTCGTGCAAAGCATACACGCATACACGCACACACACACACGCACGCAACAGTGAAACTTACTTGTCCATCGTGCCGACACATAACCTCGTCGCTTTCTTTGTTCCTGAAACGTGAATTTTCTCGTTAACCAGTCATACCGTAGGATTCCCCTGTCACTAGCACCGCCGACACTCACGCTCGCAAACATATATTTTATGCTCGTAACTACTTTACATGTTGCACGCGCGATAATTCTAGGGGCACTTTGACCTTATCCGAGGTCCAAGCGCGAAAAATCTACTGGATGTGAGAAACCGGGTGCGTCGAACGAGCGTAGGAGGGGGCAACCATCGCCACTGATGACGACAGCCACGACGAAAGTAAAGCATTCAGTTGGTAAGGTTACGCGCGCGCGTCCGACTTGTGTGTGTGTGTGTGGGTTGGTTGTGTGCGAGTCGTGTGAGTCGCGTGTGCGTGTGTGTGTCCGCGAACTTATTCGGCGGAGTCCCGCTGAACTGCGCCCGCGCACGTTGACGTTCGAGGTTAGAATCGACAGGTAGGGAAGACTGGAGTCAAGTCGTGGCGCGCATGCGCCCTACGCTCGGGCACGTGCCCATCTTCGAAAATTACAAAAAGACGCGCGAACATTAACGGGCACGCAAATGCTCCAGCAATAAAAAAAAAAAAAAAAAAAAAAAAAATAAAATAAGGCATTTGGCAAACGCTGACGTTTCATTATTACTCTTATCTTAATAGCCAACGAAATTATAAATTTTTTTTTTTTTTTTTCTTTCTTTCTTTCTTTCGAATTTGAACGCTTATTGTTCTATTCGATTGGCTTTTAATTCGGAAAACAAGTATACGAATATAATCAATTAACGTTCGCGTAATTATACACAATATCTCTTACAGTTTAATAATAGTTATATTTTAATTCGTACCCAATACTCTGCATACTATTATGAATTTACTTTTGCAGAAGTAAACAATAAAATTAACAGGAGCATATTTATTAATGGTCGCGTTTCTTATCATTGACTTTGAACGTATAAAATAATTAATAATGCTAAAGTAAATATTCGTTGTTTAACTGATTTATCATTAACATAAAATAAGAGAAATGGACAATTTAATAGGTTATAAATCATAATTTTATATTAATATGAGAACAAGGATCCGTATATTCTAAAAGCATATGTTAAAAAAAACTTGATATATGCATATCAAACTTAAAAAAGATAACAGGTTTAAATATTTAAAGCATCAGCCTCCCCATATATTTTTATGCAAAGCCTAAATTTGATGTAATTGATAAGCATTACAGTATATTTACAAAAATAACAAAATGCATCCAATGATTTATTGTTTACTGTAATTACAATTTATAAATTATACGATCACTGGAGAGTAATATTATCTACGAATGCCAACTGTTTTTCTAATTCTAAACCAAATATATTAAAGATACTACTGTCTTTAATTATTCTTTGTGTGAAAGTGTATTATTATAATATACAATAACCCTTTAATTTATAAGCCACGAATTAAGCCACGAATTCTCTGGTTGATTTTATATCTAGATAAAAATGTTAACTACAAATGAAAATTATTGATTGAGGAATATTCTGTGTTAATGTTTACATTATGGTAATAATGTTTATAACATTTAATGCTTGGATATTCAAATTTTATATAATCAGTTTATAATATGCTTTTGGACAATCGTATAAAATATTTAAATGAAATTATGCTAATGGCAAAAGAGTAAAAAAATTAATATATTTATAGACCTGCCCAAATTCTGTATAAATATATTCTGTACGTTATATATTATAAATAATAACATACACTCGACGTAGGTATTACAAATTTTTTTTACACGCGGATATACCTAGTTATATAAAAATACTTTAAAAATATTATAATAATAATAATAATAATGTCATTATAACCGTTTTTACATTTTCTTATTAATCTTAATTAAAAAATTTAATAAAAATTACTTAATTTTTATGTATTGCTATTTTAAAATTTTAATTTTTAAAAATAATACCTCTTTCAAGATAAATTATTTATTAAACAATATACATGTATTATTCCTTCTTCATTTAATAATTACTTCAACAATAATAGTTTTTTCCATAACTGTAATAACAGTGGAAGCAATGAGCACAACCCTGCCAGTACTCATTTAATATTTAGCTATTTACTCGTATAATTTTATTGCATTTTAACTTTGATATATTTAAAAAAACGTAAAGAAATTCTTAAATATCAAAATGTAAGTTATCTTGTTTTACGTACAGTTCTTGACCCCCTTATCTCTAACCTTTTTTACATAACTAAAAATCCATGCATTCTTTTTATTATTATATCCAAAAGTATTGTCTAATTTATAGAATTTGGATAGGATATGGTCTAGCTATCTACGAAAGACGAATCTATAGATCAATTGGTGCACCTATTCATGAGATATTCATATCGATGACAAAAAAGCTCATTCCTATATAAATTTTAGTGCACAATATATATATGTATATGTATATATATATTGAAATGAGAAAAATACGTAAACGAAGGTCAGAACGATAAATTATGTTTTAAGGAACCACGCGAAGATCTGAAAGAAAAATCTGAGCTCCTCATTTATTTCACGTCCATTCCCAAGAGTACTTATGCGTATTTTATATAATATATAAACGGTATTCATGGGACGGGCTTACAAAGCTGCTGCAGATTCTTTTACGAGACATCGAGGCATAGACTGCTTTATCACACGTAAAATTACGTCGCACTGAGAGTTTAGGGATTCTTTAGTTATCGCGTCTGAACTCATCGTCCCACGTTTACACTACAGTTACTGAAGTAATACCGTGACAAAATTTAAATAAAAAAAAAAAAAAAAAAATTAAACAATACTCTATTGAAATAATTTAAATATGATTTATAAATTATTATTATTATTTATTGCTGACAAGTTGAAGTTCGAGTCGGTTCTTCCTGAGACTTGGTAATACGTACACGCAAACAATAATACGTTTTCAAATAAATACGTTGCAATAAGAATATCGGTAAAAAAAATGAAATAAATCGTTAAAAATTTAAGAGGGGCCGATCAAAGAGTTTTTTTTTTTTTTTGAATGCTTAATTGTTAATCGATTGGGCGTTAGAATGACGAAAGTGGTGGACGAAAAAGTTTTTCTTAACCCCTAAAACCTAAGTCTAAAAACCATTTAGCCTAGTAACGCATGAATCCATTCGTTATCCGTGTTTACATGTCTTTGTCCGCTGATAACGATACAATATAACTCTGATAACGATACAATGACAATTATCCTATGTTAATGAACCGCGGCTGCCTCTTTCTCAAATACACGCACGCTCCTATGATTTTTTTTTTTTTTTTGCCATTCCTGTCCTATTCTTTCAACGTATTCTTCCATTTAATCCACAAAGTAGAAATTCCGCGAGCTCTCGGGCAAGTGAGAAGGGAACTTTGCGCGAGAGGAGAGACTTGTTACCGAAGACGGTAGTGAGATATCAGCCGTGATAGCGCGCTCTTTAGAATTATCGACTTACGGCAACCGAGCTGAGAAGAAGGAGTGTTGAAGCTTGGGGCGGGGGCGGGGGGGGGGGTTGAGAGGCGCGCACGTAAAGCGTATGCGTGTACGCTTGTGTGCCTTTTAACGTATTACAATGCACGTTAGGTGGCGACGGACCGTCCGTGACCCTGACCGCTCAATACATAGAAGGCCACACAGCATTGGCTCGAAAACCCACCCAAGAGACCGACAGAGATAATTGTCTCCGAATATTGAGGCATAAGTAAAAGACGATATATATATACATTAATATATGATGAAAAATCTTAAGGATAAAATGAAATTCACCTCCGTCGTCCCTGATTGTAATGACTTATAATGACAATTATACCACCACTCGATATGTAAAAATAGACATTTATTCCAATAAATTTGTATTGCTAAGTAATTAATAAATATTTAATAAAAAATAGATTTTACAAATAACGTTATTTATTAATTTATTGATTGATTATTTATTTAGCTGCGTGACCGTTTAAAACATTTTTATTACATGATTTCAATACACGAGAAAAAGGAAATGTGTGTCTTATTTATAAATTAATAATTACATATTCAGGCATAACA
This sequence comes from Ceratosolen fusciceps, assembly GCA_018883505.1. Lineage (NCBI taxonomy): Eukaryota > Metazoa > Arthropoda > Insecta > Hymenoptera > Agaonidae > Ceratosolen > Ceratosolen fusciceps. The sequence continues at coordinate 28,176 of RCIC01000062.1, read as the reverse complement.
ATAAACTTAGTTTATTAGTATATTTATAAGCTTTCGTGTCTTTTAAAATAACTTAAGTTATTTTAATTTAAGAATGATTGCTTTTGAAGTAAATGACGAATTTTCTCCAAAAAAGTTAACAATTCTGTGGCCTTCATCAGACATTAAAACAAAATAATATACGTTCGAATTGACACCTACGAAGTTCTATTTAGTATTGCTAAAGTCATGTACATACTTTTAGAAAATAAAACAAAGACCATAAACAATTTAAAGATTATTCATAATACTAAATTGATTTATAGTGGAAAATTTATTATATGAAAAAGTTCTAAAAATATCATTTTATAAATTGAAACGATCAATATTTAAGAGTATTTAATACTGAAATATTGCTCCAACTGTCCAGAAACAACGCGCTTAAGAAATTTTATTAAATAAATTTAAATATATATATATATATATATATATAATAGCTTTTACATTTACATATAACTTAATGCATTTGGTAATTATGTTGATGGATTTTCTTAAAACTGACTGTGTGTATGATTCTGAATGATGACAAAAATTTTATTTAACTGCAAGTCATGTTCAACATATGCAGTTACTTGTGTTAATAGTCTACTTCGTTCGAATTCACATCAGTGAATGCTCTCATAAAATGAACGATTCTACAAATGAAGAGTGTGTAAAAAAGTAGAATAACTTTAATTTTCCTATTTAATGTTATGTAAAAAAAAAAAGAATTTTTATTTATATACGTTTAAAAATTAGAATTGGAATTGATTTGAAATTACGTAGGACTAGAGATAAGTATTATACATTAACAATTATAGAAGTGTCATGAATCAAAGAAAATTTCTTAATCATTTCAATTAAGCTTTGTTTTATTTATCACTTAGAAAACGTTTTAATTCATGATTCTCGTATTATTAATAATATTTTTTTTTTATAATATATGTATATATCGGTGGACATGTATTAATTCTTAAAATAAATTATATAAACAAGCTCATAAACTCATAAAAAATAGATAATTGTTATTAAAAATTATATATATACATATATAAACAAAGCGACAATACTTGCTCCTTTCAGATCCCTCGGTTAATGAGAAATTGACTTTTATTTCAATAAATATGCAGTAATTTGTAACGAACGTACTGTAATGATTTGTACTCGAGTGATGTTTCGCTTTGTAAAAATACAATAATTTTATTTCCCTACGAATTAAGAACATTCGGAATCCCCAATGACATTCTGCCGTTCTATATATTTATATTTATTATAAAAAAAAAAAAAAAATAGATTGCTCTCTCATAAAAAAAAAAAAAAAAAAAAAAAAAAAAAAAAAAAAACCTACTTTCTACTTAAACTGCATAAAAAATTATATCATGATCGTAAATTTGTTGCTGTTACGAATTTATACGTGTACTTGGGGAATAATATAAGAGTGATAGTCGTCAACGCTTGGCCTCATTTTCTTTACTTTAAGAGTCAGTCGTCGATACACAATCACAAAATGGACCAAAGTATGATACATGCACGTATTTAAATATATTTTTGTACGTAAATAAATAAATAATGAACCTGCTTTCTTCTCTCATATTATAACTTCATAAATTTAATTCTAAATTAGATTTATCCTTGTTACTCGGTCTTTATTAATTTTACTTTTTACAATTAATTGTTAGTCTATGCTTCTATTTTTCATATTATTTTTCTTGTCGTTAAGGCTAACCCTATTCACCGAAAGATTATATGAGATTTCAAAATGCAATTTTAAGGGTGTGTGTGTACTCTTACGGAAATTAATAAACAAATTCATCACTAGATATTTATAAATCTCTGTATACGTTTTTATTCGGAACCGTAATCAACAATACCGTTAAAGAGTTGCAACAACGAAGTTTCCTCAAAGGTTTTTCGAAAAGCTGTCTATCAAATTAACATAAAAACCAAGTTTTTATCATAAAATTGCATATATATATATATTACATAAAATATTAAGCTGCCAAAATGATGAATCGTGCGAATGAAATTATTAAATTTTTAAATGCTACATGTGCACTTTGTGCGTGACAGAGAGAGAGAGAGCTGTATTGTATTAAAAATGATTGTCGAAAATCTAATTTCTTATATATCGAATAATATTATTATGCCGAAGTACAATTGCAGATAAAAATGTAACTATGAAGATACGGGCAGTATGAGAAATGGAAAAATAATTCCGCACTATTTGAAAAATTTATACATAATATATTATATACTTGCGAGAGAAAGTAATGGTAACACCTTTAAAAAAAACAAAAAAAAAAAAAGAAAAAACATTTAACAAGCTAATAAATAATAAATTGATGAATTTTAATTGAATTGTAATGGCAAATCCGTGTAAACGGAATGACGAAAAGCAATGACTTTAATTTGTTTTTATCAATAACAAACTGATTGACACCAGGATTTAAAAACTTATTTCATTAAGTATGTACATGTACTCTTCTTACGCGCTGTATATTCTTCGCGTAGAAGGGATACGAAATCAATAATACGAGTGACTCTGTTTAATTTTGAAATAAACCAATTGTATTTGTCTATAAGCACGTATTTATACGCGAGCAATAAGCGAATTTTGGCGTCTGGCAGGTTCTGGCAGGCAGATGAACTTTTAAGACGTTGTCAATATATTTTCCAATAGAAACGTTCGTCCATTATGGATGTTTATTATAAGTTACATTGCAGACTCGTTCGTAGACATCCACAAAACTGCTCATCCAACTCTTCGTAAGTATTCAACAATAAAATATAAATTATTCTTTGAAATACTTAATTAAATAAAATTAAAGAAACGGTTGAGTTTAGGGAACGTTAATTAAATGGCTTGTAATCAAATAACGTAAATATTCAAACTTTCATTACCAAGGTTTAAAGAAAATATGAGATGAGCAGACAAGCCGAATACGAATGATCAAAGAACAATTTCTATCCGACGTAAGCGACTAAAGTTAAACTTTTAACTTAAAAGTTAAAAACGCCCTCGTCTCTTCCTTTATCATGAGCCTCAGAGGGATGCTACATTGTCAGCAATGTTCCGCAGACTGGCTCGGCAAATTCTGCGCAATCTACTGCGCAGCTTTTCACGTGAAGCAGCAGCAGCAGCAGCTAATGCGACTCTACCACCAGAGCATATCAGCTACAATCCGACAGATCGACATTCCCGGGGATAGATAAAATTTTCGCCCTTATATTATCGACCCTTGTACTATTTCAATATTTAATTAACTATACAATCTCCTCTCTGTATTAGAAAATAAGAAGATGAAGAAGAAGAAGAAGAAGAAGAAGAAGAAAACAACAACAACAACAACAACAACAAACATACGCAGTGGGAAATTTAATACGAGAATTAACGTGTCCTGTACATTCGAGAAGTGGTTCATATGATTCTGCTGACCTATTTGTCGACTTGAATTTTCGTAAAGGCACACGCACACGCATGGGCTTCGCGAATCGCCGATCCTTTCGATAATAGTTACGTACAATGATTGCCGAAGGATTTCTTTTTTTATGAAAACAATCATAAAGTGAACTTTAGAGAATGTGACGTGTAATGTCACATTCGTTGGTTATCGAATCTGTTCCCAATGATCGAATCGCGTACACGCCTATGGATATATCCGCGCATATTACATCCACTCTGTTGTACACAATCGTGCACCCTTTCACCCTTTCACCCTTTCAGCCTTTCAGCCTTGGATGACACAAAGTTATTGTGACTTTGAAAAATTCTATAAACCCCTTGGAAATAACCATTACAATTCAGAGGTTCGATTTGGTAAAAACTCGTTTGATCGCACCACGTTTCGATAGCGGTTCTACCAAATATAAAAGGTTTTCTTAAGTATATGTATATATATATATATGTATATGCATTGGTATTTAAATAAATATTTGGCAAAACGTTTCTTACACCTCCGTTTCAGTTTACGTTTCATTAGGGCGTGCCATATATGGGTATTCGGTAGAAATATTTCAAAATATAAGTATGACTCGTTAACAAATTTTTACCAAAAAAAAAAAAAAAAAAATATAAATAATTTTCGACAATATATTTTTTATAATAATAATTTTTACCTCCTTTTATTTCATTTATTTTTTTTTTTTTTTTTTTTTTTTTTTTTTAACCAAGTACTTTTCCGCGCAACGAGCGCCAATCATCCCAATGAAATTCCTATCAGCTTACGACGATCGTCATTCTTTACTTTTCATTATAAACGTTTACAGTTTGTATTATAAATTAATATATGGCGATTAATGTGCGACTTCTTTGTTTGTGCCCGTATAAAATCCATTGCGTTAACGTGTCCCGGCGCGAAGGTTATTATTAATTACAAATGAAAAGAGCACTGATTGCACTATCGTCGTTACCTTACGCATTTTCGATAAGATATCCATCCTACTGATAATAATAAAAAAAAAAAAAAAAAAAAAAAAAGAAGAAGAAGAAGAAGAAGAAGAAGAAATGATGTCTACCATTGAGGGAGGCATGCTAATTATGCATTCGAGACCTTTTCGATTATTCTGCAATCGTGAGCGATTAATAAAATTATAATTCGTTTAAGGTTGCGATATATCGAAAATCACCATATAAATATTATTAATTAATTTAGACAAGGCAGTTTTTTAATTTGCCAAGAAAATTATTTGACAATTTATTTTTATATATATTTTTACTGCAGTTTTCAAACGACAGCCACCAGATTCCAAACATTTAATCTAAAATCAATAAGTTTTTTTTTGTTTTTGTTTTAAATAATGTAGAGATATGCTTCCTAATTGTTGATCGGCAGGACATTATTTATTATCAGTAGAATTATTAAATTCGAATCGTTAAATAGCATTAAATTAAATAGCAGTATAAAGAATGCATTTAGTAATACAATAAAGTCAACGATACATTCTCCATTAAAATAGTGAATTAATTAATATATATATATAGGAAATATTATTTATCGAAAAAATCAATGAATGTAGTTAGTATGTTTGAAGTGACGTGGTGCCGTTGTATAAATAAAAATGTCATGTGTTTGTGGCAGATTTTAACAGCTTTCTTTGTTGAAATTCGAAAATTCAATACCAAAATTAACCATAAAGAATATTCTCAAGTTGAAAAGGCATTTCTACCTTATATAAATTAGCCTATAGATAGCCCAGCCACGTAAAGGGGGAGCTAAACACGTAATAAACTGGAACAAAAATATGCTGGGCTAGTAATACGTCTGAAATTGCGCTTCTTATCTCAAGACGTTGGTGCAGCCAATGCAAAAAAAAAAAAAAAAAACGAAAGATACAACAATCAAAGATATAAACGCGAAAACTAACTTTAATATATGTTTGAGTAGTATTGATTAAGACTAATTGAGAAACGTGCTGATTTGAAAAGGGGCTTTTTTTTTTTTTTTTTTTTTTTTTTGTATTGAATGGACTGCGGCGATGGACTTGAACGCATGGAAATGCAAAAGGTGCAAGAATAAAGCGCTCGCGATTCTCCAGTTTTCTTATTAGTGTTATACGTTCTTGAATGCCAAGATCGATCAATAAAATATATACATTTGTAACTTGTTCGTATCCGTAGTAATGTGATTTAGGTAAAACAACAACTGGCCGGACTCGGTGAAATTACAAATATTCTCGTTACATTCTTGGGCCTTTGTACATCCATCCCGGCTCGTTCTGCCAATGCGAGATAAGTTTATAAAACGTTTACATTGATCGATCGTACGTGTTAACGTTTAAAAATTTGATGGTAATTAAAAATGTTTTTTTTTTTTTTTTTTTTTTTTTTTACAGATTCGATTGTAATTATCGAAAAGTACTTACGTAATGGCGTCAGCTGCTCCGCGTAGATATAGGGATCGATCGCCGGTGCAGAGAATAATCAAAAACGGTCACTATAACACAGGTAACACAGGTAACAAGAAAATTCACGGCCTTGTCCTCAGTCTCGCGTAACAATTATGTAGACTCATGTATATTATTATAATCCCACGCGAAACTCTAGGCGCACACATATGTGATGTATATATCATGTATATACGTAAACTTATGTGCCCGCGTACGTATGTGCGTGTACGCGCGCGCGTGTGCTAATGTGCGTATCAAACACGCTGAGGTGTTTAAGCTACATATGTTTCCTTCTCTTCTTATTTTGTCACTCTTCTCTGTATATATATATACATATACATATACATATATATATACACATATAACACACATATACCAAACTTTCTAATGTTTTCGCTACTTTCGCGATGATTTTTTGATAGGCTGCCGTTACCCCGCATGCGACAATAACCCCAATAACCCCAATAACCTGCTTTTTTTTTACTTCATAAGCTTTTCACTGAAACCACATTATTATTTGCATTCACATTCCGTCGAGGCTTCTTCTAATCGTCACAACACTATCCAAAAATTGATTGACAATATGCTTTTCTTTGCACCTCTTCTGCCCGACTTTCCAATTATTTACACACATGTTGCGCACTGCACCGCTACTGGACCATCAATCGAACTCCTTCCCATAAGCCAACACGTGAAAAAGCCTCAATCAACTCGCTCAATCTCCAACGACGGGGACGACATTGTTGCTCAATATTGATTTCCTTGATCCTCTCTGCATAAAAAATTTTTAAGATATACATTAAAAAAACAACAACAACAACAACAACAAAAACAACAACAAACCATGATTTGAATAAATGTAAGTAAAGATTTATCGTAAATACAAGATTAAGGTTAAATGTATGCGATACGAGCCTAGTTGAGAATAATTTAATGTTTGAGATACTTTACACGACGTTCCGTAGCTGTTGATACTCTACTAGAATTCATTATATTATATTGTATCTTCTTTGTCATTACGGGAGACGGAGTACAGCCAATGGATAATTATCATAACGTTAAATTCTGTGAAAAGTGCACGTTCTAATTAATAAGCTTCTTACCATCGTTACTACTTTATTTAAGAAACATTTACACATTACACCGGGGAAAAGGAAAAGCTTCGACATTTAAAAAATAATCGAAAGAAAAGAAGAACTAAAACGTTAACTGAAAGCAAGTTTTCGAATCGTGTTTCCATAACGGGGATATTCCTCCCTTATTCTAAAGCGTTTAAAAAAAAAAAAAAACAAAACAAAAAAAGGTCGTTACAGGCTTATTGCAGAGAATCTCATATGCGCGTGGAACCGTTCCATTATTACAGCGAATAACTCGTGTCGAAATTCCCTTTATTCCTTCGATTCCTTTTTTTTTTTTTTATTCACCCCCATACACATACAAGTTACCACTGATTTTTTAACTAAGGCCTCGACGATTCAACCCTCAATCAATAATCAGAATTTCAATGTATACTTAGTTAATAATATATAATTGGTTTAATTTCCTAAAAATTGCGTTAGAAAACGCTGTAATATCTTTAATGCAAAAATTACGTATTGATTTTTTTGTTTTAAGTTAGAGGGCCTAATAAATGGGATGGAAAAAAAGAGTCGGAAAATCTGGATCTTTATGTGAGAATAATAAAAGTATTGTTATGCTAGTTGAGAGAAGCGTGCTAGACCTTTAATATCATGAGAAGGAAAATTTCATCAAAAGGGAAAGTAGTATGAAAAACAGCGGCGGACCCAATGAGCGCGCGATTGGGTAAGGCCAAGCGCATTATTGTCAATGGGAATTTTGCGTATTTTTTGATCGTCCGTGGGTAAGAAACGGTATTGCGGTCGCCTCATCCTGCGAGTATATATGTATCTTCATGGGGCGTATCGTATCCTTCCTGCCTTTCCCCTTTATTTCTTATATTTTTTCGTCCATCGATAAACCGATGTTATTTCAATCCTCGGAATGGGCTGTTCCTTGTATCCTTTTTATCGTTATATCCTTATATATCGCCGTTCAAAAATCTTTCTTCGTCAGATTCCAAGTAGAAGAAACGGCCTTTAGTATTTGTTGGTTCGGGCCACGGATTTCAATCCATAGGAACTGCAATCAAAATATAAAAACGTCACATAAACAAATGTTAGATCTTTGAAAAAAAAAAAAAAAGGTAAATGATAGTTTCATTCGCAACAATTATTTTAATTTGAGTAAAATTCAATTAGAAGAAGAAGCAACGCAAAATTAAATTTATTCCACGGCCCGATTTAACATCCGTTATTATAAACATTAATCTAATGGTAACTTTTATGGGGAAATAAACATAAATATTATGATAATACATGTAATGTAGATTATACGAAAAGCTATTGGGCCACCATGCCTCGCTCTTTCTTTACAGAAAAACGTACCAATAATTTTATTAATGGCGATCAATTACAACTGTACGCTTAACTGCAAACCCATGTATTGTCGTCAAAGTACAGGCTATAGCTGTTAAAAAAAAAAAAAAAAAAAAAAAGTGCCTTCCGTCAAGAGAAAATTGTAAGAGTCCGGGCTGGCTCGAACGGATATAACTAAATTTTAACTATTGTCGTATTGCCGATAATAATTCTATAGAATTTTTCTACCATAACCACCGATCGGAATAATAAAATTTGAATAAACGACGATTCCGAAACTGACATATGCTATTATTACGTATAACGAATACATTATACGTTGTTTTGTCGAAATAAATCACGATGGGTGGTGTCTTTCGTTTGATTTTGGAGGGAGGGAGGGATATCGTCGACTGTTCTCAAAAGATAAGTTGCTCTTAAACTTAACAACGAGTTTCGGCAGTTTCGATGTTAAAAAAAAAAAAAAAACAAAAAAAAAAGAAGAATTACGGTACTCACGTAGGCGTAAATAATAATAATTCTAAAATTAGATTGCCACTGCTACGGCAGCAATTTCACAAAAAGTAATTTTATTACCCTATAATGGTCATCCACACTTTTTTGTTTACATATCAAGCACAAGTGATTTCTCGATATTTGTTATGTAATTGTTCACTTTCGTAATTCAAATACGCTGGATAGTCGATAAAATTTATAATCGTAATGAAAACGAAGGCTGAATCGCGCGACAAGTAAAGCCACGTGACCCTCGGCCGAGGAAGAATGAAACATAAAATGGCGGTGCTCCTAAGTTACCGACATATACCGTTACACGATCATTAATCATAGTCAGCTGTTAAAAAAAAAAAAATTTCCAATAAATAACCGGGTTCATATTTAAATATTCAAAACGTATTCTTAACAATTAATATTTATATTAATTTTGCATTGTATCGAAAAAAAAACAAAAAAAATAAAAAAAAAAAATAAAAAAAAATTAAAATACCTGCTCTTAACTTTAATGCCCAACGCTATTTATTAATCAGGTTTGCTTGTACTATTAATTATAAGGCAATTGTCAACGGCCGTTCGAACAATCCACTAGAATACTAAAAATCACTAAACCAGGATACATTTTTCACTTGCATTGTCAATGATTTCTTACATATATTTTTCATCGTGCTTAAAAAAAGAAGACTTCAAAGGTAATTAGAAATTTTTGTATTTACACAGGTATAAAATAAAGCTCGCAACGCCATTTTAGTTCGCAATATAAAGGTTTCACTCATTCCACCCCCCCCCTTTCCCCGGGGAATATTCCCCGCGCTTTAATACAAATGTAATAAAAATGGGAATTGAATTTTCAAAGAAAGATGAAATTAGAAAAAAATCACGATAAACTCGCTTTTATTTAAACTCGTTCGTTTCTCAGTTGGCATATGTCTAACTGCAATATTAAAGTCACATTTACTTCTAATGCTCCATATCAAATTCCAATGCATAGGCGCGGATGTGCATGGGGTTATTGGGCGATTAAGCGATAGACATACCGATTCGGAGATGAAATGCGCATCGTTATCACTTTATTTTAAATTAGCTTTTGTTCATAGTTTTTTTACCAAAGGTTATCAAGAAATTGCAAGGATTCTGAATCTCTTAAAAATATCAATCCCCTCCTTCTCGACATAACTTTTTCGCGTTATATTATTGCTGCTCTTTTAAAGACTACAATTACAGAATGAACAGTCTGGAGCCGTGTATGCTCATACGTATAAAAAGTATAAAAAAAAAAATATAAATAAAAAGCTTAAGATACTATTTAACTGGCGAAATAGTGAAAATAACAAATACAATCTTTTCAAACAAAACAAATTCGAAATCGCAATAAGTTTTATTCCTTTCATAAGCTATGATAAACTCACACCTCGATTTTCTATAATATAATAATCAATAATAATATAATAATCAAAAAAAAAAAAAGGGTTGATTAAGAATAAACTTTAAAAAATGTTTTTACCTATACGTAGTGCATCATTATTTTTTAACCCTTTCCACAGTTGCTTTTAATTTTAATTGTGAAATATAAATAACTAAAAGAAATATAAAAAAAAAATATATTGAAACATACTTATATTTAAATTATATTGAATAATTATTGGCAACAATTACATTAAGTATCGTGAATCAATTAAAAATACACGTATAAGAGCATCTGTTCAGGATATGCTAAAAATATATATAATAAATAAGGTAGAGTTGAAGTTATACGCGACGAATGATTTTAAAAATGTTCGTAAAATTTTATAAATTTTTTACATTATTGTTACATTGTATGCACATTATTGATAAGTAATTCGAAAGATCGAAAGCTTTTTGCAATTACGTTAAGTTATACATTCTTATCCTTATCAAACTGAAAAATGCTATATAAATGTGTACATATGTAATTACAAAATATATATTGTATTATTTAAATTACTTTTTGATAATTTGTATTTTAATAAAATATCTTAAAAATTTGCAATAAATTAATATATATATTTTTTTAACCAGTTACAATACATACATACATACATACATACGTACGTACGTACGTATAATGGAATATGCAAAGAAAATTATACAACTCTTTTGGATTAGATTATCTGTAATTACAATGCCTGAACATCTAACCCCAATAACCCCAAAATAATGATAAAGATTTTATTTTTAATTTACTTATATGACTAATTACATATAAATTGGAAATGAGCGATTCAATATGCAACTTTTTTTTTTCTTTTTTTTTTAGATATATTTCATACTTATAAATGTAAATTAAAAGTTACAGGTGCTTACTATTTATGGTAGAAATCCCTAGATATTAGATATTGTTTACATTGAAACTGCAAATTAAAACATCAAATAGACTAGAAATGCAACGTACATACATCCATTGCATGTATGATGGCGATCGATGGCAGCTTCTTATTGAAATTGTAATTAACATTTAATTTCGTTGTAATTAACCAAATCTCGTTTCGTTATTTTCAACAATAATTTACTGATTAATCGAACTTTTGTTTTGATACTAATAATAATAATACATAATAATATATAATAATATATAATAATTATGATTATTATCATGTTAGAACGTAGACGAGACGTAGAGAAATTTGCGCGTGCTGACTGAACGAGCCTAAGTAATGCGAATGAGAAATGTTTAAAAGTAGAACCGTGATATTTTCTAAAACGGTGTATGCTCGACGCACATCTTCGCGTTGGGTGCAGCGAACCGATTACCATTGTAGCGAGCCCAAGCATTGGTTTACGCGAGCTTCCCGTGCATGACAATTCCTATCGTCTATAATACATTTACCCTCCCCCACTCCTCTTTCAGAGATATCAAATAATAATAATAATAATCAAAGCATCACTCGACACGTCTTGTTGGTCCTAACGCGGTCGCTTCAATTTTCACTACGATTCCTTTGAACGAGTTCTTTTGAAAAGATTTTTCAAAAAATATTGGCAACTCACGCGGCGATTTTATACGCATTATTGTATTTACAATAGTATTTAAAATAAAATAAAAAAAACAAAAAAAAACAAAACAAACAAACGCCGTAAAGTCAATTAGCGTTTCACTTAGGTCGATACGAGCTTTAAACGTTCATTTGACATCTCACTCAATCCATATGTTATTATAAAGACCACGTTTACGATATAATAATTAATTTCGGGGGTTGAATTGATAATCGAAAATTGGGAAAACTAATTAATTTTCCGATACCATTGATTTTTAGTGCTCAATTGAACAAATATTTTTACATAATACCATAAATTAATAAGACCAAGGGGGAATTTAAGACATTGAAAATTAATTAAATAAATTAATTAAATAAATAATTATACATTTTGTAGTTGCGTAACGTTACTCCTCGATAATCGTGTCCTTCGCAATGATACTTTCATCTCAAGTTTAGCGCATACGCGAGAATTAGTCTTATTTCGCGAACGATGCCACGGTGTATCGATTAATGAACTATCTTTCTTATTCCCGGCGAGAGAGCGAGTAGGACAGCAGAACCGAAAAGACAATGCGTTCGTTTGAATGAACCCGAAAGAGGAAAAGGGTGCAGCAGCACAATGAGACCGCAATGGCGAGGCTCGTTCAGCCTGTTTTTCTCCTCACTTTATTTCTCGGGCGTGACCATTCGCCGCCACCGCCGCCACCACCACCCCTCCCCTACCCCCTTACCCCCCTTGCCCCATACCCGATTCTCGGTCGCACGAGCATGCACGTACGCACAAGCGAGCGCGCGCACACGCGCACACGCGCACGCACACGAACTGAGAGAGAGAGAGAGAGAGAGAGAGGGAGAAGAAACTACCGTCATTTTTGGAAGAATTCCAACAGCAGCAAACACGAGTACGGAACTCGGTCTCGACGATCGATCGTCGCAGCCGCAATTTCGCCCAATACGTCCCACCCCCCACCGCCCAACCCAACCCGCGCTCCGTACTCGGCGCGTGATAAAGGAGAGCCGACGAGCAGCGAGAATCATTGAAATAGCTCAAATGCCCTGTTAGCCTGGACATCGATTCTCGCGGAATAATGCTTGACCTATAGGTGCCATTGTTGGGAAAATGAAGACAAAAAGGCTCCCTCCCTGTAATTACATTATAAAAATTCGTAGGAAATATTCAGCGACAGATTGATTAAAACAAAAAAGCCTCCGTTGCCTTCATCAATGATTTACCGAAATCACGCCGAAATGTATGATTTAACAACCGTTCGTTCATTGCAGTATTGTATTTTTTACTAATATTCGTTGGTGAAATATATATATATATAATAATGTATTTTGTTAGAGAAAAAAAAAAAAAAAAAACGATGGAATTCGTGGTCGTTTGTGTAAACTCGGTTCGGCCAGACGCAGAGAAGACCGAACCACTTATGGATCAATAACTGACTCGTTAAAGCTGCTATTATTAATATAATCATCGCGCCCTTTAAACGAACGCGATGGTTCGATAAGGAAACGTGACTTGCTAGAGAGAGAGATATATATCATTTGATCGAAAATGTTATAATGTTATAATAATATTATTGATTGACAGGGAAAGGTGATTATTGATTGATCGATTGATTGATTGGTTGGCTGGTTGGTTGGTTGGTTGGTTGGTTGACGACGACGACGACGACGACGACGACGACGACGACGACGAGAGTCCAGGGCCCGAGGAAAAGCTGCGATCCTCGGTAACCGGAATTAAAAAGTAAAGACTGGTTAGTTAGTTGGCGTCCCATCCCCTTTAAGGGCTAAATAAGGTATGCCGCTGCCCTCCTCTGTCTAGCGGGGAGCCCGCCATAGATGTCCCAGCCACGCCCGACTCTATAACCTTCCTCTGAGGAAGTGGCGAGAGTGGGGGGGGGGCGGGGGGATGAAAACGGGGAGGACGACGCCGGCTTTAAAATTGGACTCGTAACCGCAAGCTCGCGCCGTTAGGACTCGGCGACTCCGAACCCCGCCCGGCCCTACTTTAACCAATCCAGCGACCAACGTACTTTTAAATCGCACGGCACATTTCAACATAAAAAAAAAAAATAAATAAATAACAATGTTAGTCGACTGATTTCTTTTTACGCAGAAAATGCATTTATCTACTTGCATTGGAAATTTATTGAAAATTACAATGCGTTTTTTACATTACTGAGATACAACAGCTAAGTGCGAGTAAGAAATAATGCCTCTTATTAAGACAATTTTGGTATTGTTAGAAATTACAACAAAAAAAAAAAAAAAAAAAAAAAAAGAGAAAAACATTAATTGTAACTTTAACTTCGGAGTCGCTACCGTACCTTTAATAAATACAGAGACAGCTAGCTAGCTGCCTTCGTAATTCCGGTTTACCTTAAATAGACAACCTTAAACGCTGTACTTTTATATTATATCAATAACCCCAATAACCATTAGTTCGCTTCCAAAATAATAAAATAAAATCAATTGTTAATGATCGTAATCGTGGCATAGAAATTTCACGTTAATTTATTCTACCAGACAAATTATCATTTGGAGAATAATTATTCGGTTAGCCGAATAATAAATATTTGCAGCTCTTATGCAAGAAAACGTAAAGCATGAAATAGCTAAAAAATTAAATATTTAAGACGATTTTTTTTTTTTTTTTTTTTTTGTTAAACTTCTCGGCTCCTAGTGAATTAAATCATTTGTTTTTTTATTCAGAAAAGGATCTAAGTATAGGGAACAACATCTCTTCCCTCCCACTATTATTATTCATCTTTCCAGATGTCTCGGATAAACTTTTTCGTATATTAGTATAGCAACGAAGGATGTTTAATAGAAATCGTGGAATGGCTCAAGTCAGATTTGAACAATCGAATCTGCTCAAAGGATAATGCAGACTCTTATCGACAAAGGCAAAACAGAATAGAACTACATTATTGCCTGAAAATGTGTTACTTTCATCAAAAAATCATAAAATTTCTTATTATGGTCCGTAGCCATATAAATTATTTCGTTTTTAAAAAAATATCCATGAATAATTGTTTGATACAATGACTGTTGTCCAAAAAAAGTATTTCTCCAAAGTTATCCTATTTTGATTGGATTTAATTTTTCTCTTACCGATATTCATCAGTTCAGGTAGGTACAATACGATAATACAACTTAACTTTCAACTAATTAAACTTTGGAGCAAAAATACACTCGTTTTAAAGAATGGGCAATAGTTGTAGGCAGCAACAACATTAACGATGGATCATAATTATTCATCGGCTTTAAATTTTTACACGTTTTTTGTCCCTTCCCCCCCCCCCATACAAACAGCCATATTATTTTTTTTTAAACGTTTAATCGTACACGGATTTACACCTACAAACAACGCAACAAACTTTTATTCGTTCTGGTTACATACCGTTCACAATTAAATGTGAGTACAGTGTAGGAAGAAGGAATGAATGAAGAATGTTTTTCCGTTATACGAAGTATTAATAAAAACCTAATGCGACAAAAGTTTTGAATTTTGAACATTTTTTTTTTTTTTGAAACGAATCGAAAGACGAAACAGGATAGAATAATAATAATACTAATAATAATAATAATAATAATAATAAAAGAAAAATGTTTTTATAAATATTGATGTACTCCAATCGTTCGATCGTTCATGTCCTTTTTTTTTTATCTATATAACAAACAAATTAATGGAACGTAAATAATAAAAAAAAAAAAAAATGACGTAAAGGCGAGAAGTGGAGAACGACGAGTTAGCGTCGATGATAATTGCAGCAGTTGACACGAACCACCGTATCGTGGTCTCCATTCATCTCTTGGTACATTTTATACGAAACTATTTTGAATGCCGTCCGGTAAAGTCACGCACACAAAGTGAGCCTAATGACTCGCCTCCGTTTACGGTCCGTTGAGTCTAAGAAGTCAGCGCGCGGGCGTGATGTCGTGGAAAGGGGTGAGAACAACCGGCGAGGAAGGTTGAAGAGCGAACAAACGACGAAAAGATATGACGGAGAATGAGAAGGAAAGTAGACTAAAATCGTACGAGCCAGAACCAAAAATACTCGCTGCTGCTGCCGTTGTTGGTGCTGCTGCCGTTGGTGCTGGTGCTGCTGCCGTTGCTGCCACTGCTGCTGCTGCTGGTGCTCGCGTCGCTATGCGCGTGAAAAATTTTCACCTTTCACTCGCGCCCTGTATACGATACGACTCTGCTCTGCTAGCCGTTCCATGCAAAAAGTACGTAATTACGGAATATTCGAAATGAATAAGAGTGAGGGAACCCGTACGCACTTCAATGGTTATGGGGTTATTGGGGTTGGGGGGGAGCGAATGAATGAAGGTTGGAATAATGACGCGATAAAGTCGTTCCGGATATATCGATTTTTTTACGTCGTTGCGCTTGCATAAACGTAAGCGCGAAGGTATACGTTGACGAGACAAAGAGCGGGCGAGAAGAAAGGGCTGAGACGAAGACCGACTAATAGCATTCGCGCGCCGGTCGCGAAAATTAATCGCAAGAGATAATTGAGCACTGGGCTCAACGGACACCCACGGAGATATTCGGGTAGGACTCCTTCCTTTCGTACTCCTTCCGTACGTCATAATGGGAAAGGCGGCGAAAGCTAGTTACGTTTAGCTCACGAACGGAGCGTAATTATTATTTTGATTATTTTATTTTATTTTTTTTTTTTTTTTTTTAAGCACAATAATCAAGCTTTCAAAAGTTACAGATTTTTCTATATTACGATATACGTATTATAACATCGGATGTCCAAAACTCATATATACATACATATACATACATATACATATATATATATATATATAAATTGTTTCTCCAAAATTTATTAAAGAATAAAGCCCCCCCACCCCAAACAAGAATATCAAGACAAAAACAATAATACCATTAGTAGGAAGTCTTCAAAATTATAAGGAACAAGTGTATTTGAAAATATTCGTTTAAATAATTGCATTTACTTTAGTTTATAAACTTGTTCTCTATTATTTCATAAAATAACTGGCTCGGTTAAATTATTTTAAATATACAACTTAATATTATTTTTAAAAACTTTATTCTATCATATATATTCTATAAAACGCGCCAACAATTATTGCGGCACATTATTAACAATAAACAATTGATTTGTCTAAATTGTTCATATCTCTATTTATGTATTTTTTTTTTTACCCTACAATCACTATCTAAATGAAAAAAAAAAAGGCATTTTTTTTTATAAAGAAAGATGATTAGTTTGCAGGTACCCATAATAATAACTGCACAACCTAGATGTTCTATTCAAATTTTCAAATCAAAATAAAAATTTTAAATAAAAAACATTGCGGCATTAAAGACAGCGAGTTAAATTATTAAAAGGATAAGAATTTACAAGATGGTCACTCTGTAATCCAAACATTTTCATTTAACTGAACCGTAACTCAGTCCTCGCATTCATTTAAGAAGCACAAGCATTGTTTTTCGAATGTAATTGTACATTGAGCCAAGAATTTTTGTACGAAGTAACACCTTATTCCCTCCCTCGCCCCTATCTGTCCATTTCTATCTATCTACCGAAATACTTATTCTTCTTCTAACTTTACTTTGATAATCTTTTCCCTACGAATTCGTACATTCGATGCGGCTTCCTACTTACTTTTCACATTTTATCAACATTTTATGCTCGTACCGAGTATTGTAAGAAAAATGTACTGCGAACTTGTAAATACAGGTGATTTTTCATTAGTATGCTTTATAAGAATATACATACATTCTTGTAGACAGGTGTTTCACTCGTCGCTAAAGTGGTACATTATACAAATATCTATAAGACATCGAAGGCTTTCGAAGATATTGTATTTTACATTTTCAATTGAATTTTTATCAGTGTAAAAAGGATTTCAAAACCGTAAAATAATAAATATTTAATTTCTGTCATACCTTCAAATGAACTGTATTATTAATTTCTACTACTAGTATTATTATTATTATTATTCTACTGAAAATATGTATGATTATAATATTGACTATAATAAAATTATGAAGCAATTCTATTAAATAAGTCATCTTACGTTTTCGAATATATTATTCATTGCCGATGGTACAAGCTTGTTTTTATTAAGTTAGTCAACGTACGGGTAAATCGAGTGGCAAAGAAAAAGGAAAAAGAAAAAGAAACAAAGTATTTTACTTCGAAAGTAGTACCCTCAATGCGCGTTGCATTGATAAGAAAAATATTAGACTTAGGCCACATTGTAGAAGACTTATCAATTAGAAAACGGTACTAACGATCATTTATCGAATAATAATTTGAAGCCCTCCTATGTAATAGATTCGAACGTGAGCGCGTTCCAAAGCATTTGCAGGCTCAAAAACACCCGAATTGGATTTTATATTCAACGATTCGTCTCCAGTCTCGTAGATATATCGAGTTGGCCAGCAAAGAACAAATAATTGTATAATACAGAAGGAGCTCGCGAGTCTTTAAGAAAGCCAACAATATCCCAACTTATATTATAAGCTCACTTCCATCTTAGTACTTAACAATACATGTGATTAGCAAGAAGTCACGTACTTTTGAGTCACGCCCATCTTTCTTCGTATACCTCGCGGTATTTGTGTAAAATGTCATGTCGATAAGACTTCGTACAAAGGATGACGAGACGAATTATTTTTTTTTTTTTTTTTTTTTTAACACTCGTGGAATACTGCGGCCGTTATCAACTACGTCGTTTCATTTACTCGTCATTTCAATGACTCGAGTAAGCAAATGAATTCAATAATACTCCTACAGTTATTAGTTCATCAATCTAAAACTAACAGTAACTCACTTTCTTAAAGTTATTATATTTGGACAATAGAATAATTTAAGAAAAATATTCAAAAGACAAATGGCTTACTTAAGAAAACACACAACTCACTAATTAATATTTTTCGTAAATTTTATAAGAAATATACAAATAATATCCGTAAGACCTATAAGCTGCTTGAGTCACTTGCAAATATTTGTAAAAACATACGTTTTAATAGATAAACAATATAAAATAGTCTTTAAATAGCGTAAAACAGTCTTGAATGTAGTCGGTAGTATATTTTTTACGTCTTTAGTCCAATTTCATTTCGAATACACATTCACGTAATTGCGCGCGACGGATTACGAGTTACCAATAATAGAAACGGAAAGAGACAGAGAGAGGGGGGGAGAGAGAGGCAAAGCAAACACGTACGGATACAGCGAAGAATCGATGATTTAATAGTATTTAATCAGAATTTGTAACGTTATCATACTTCGCTGCATAGTTGAGACTAGACCATTTTTGAGGTTAAGTTACAGCCCTTCAATAACCTCCAACTCCACCAAGATTTCCTTTAATTTTAGATTTCATTTATTATAAACGTCATTATTTTTTTTTTACGTAACCTTTATCCAAACTAACGTCCATTGAAACATTCGCTTCTATGAAAAATACTTTAATAATGCCGTTGTAGTTGTAATAAGAGTCGTAGGCAAGAAAGACCTTTTAAACGTTCTATTTTATTTTTTTATAATTACACACAAGCTATGGAAAATTTCTGTACATACGTAAATTGTACGTACACTTATAGAAGCTTTTGATTTTCATAAAAAAAAAAAAAAAAAATGAATAGTGTAAAATTTTGAAAGGACAAGCTTTTTAAACGTATTCGCGTTTAGTGGTATAACGTGACAATGAATTCGCACAATTTTGGTAACGGGATATTCAATAGGTCGTAAAAAAAAAAATATACTTCCTCGAACGAATTGAAAGAAACGAGTACACTGAAACTTTCGTACTTACTTTTATTATTTAGCGAATTGCAAAAGCGCTTATTAAGTTTCTCGTATTTGAGAGTGAGCGAGCGAGCGAGCGAGCGAGTGAGTGTGTGTGAGAGAGAGAGATAGAGAGAGAGAGAGAAATGGAATAATATATAAAAATGTCTATCTCTAATAAATATAAAGAAAGGCTTCTTCCAAGACTGTTAAAAGAAAAACCAACACTTCTAAACTTCAAAATTTCTTCTCTATTCGTGTAAGGCTTTTTTTATCGACGTATTAAAAAAACACTGAGAAATAATATTAAACACTGGCTTTGGCTGAGAAACTGTACTTGTTTCGATTTTTTTTTTTTTTTTTTTTTTCTTTCAATCAATAAAGAATCAGGCAACGAATTTAGTTTGATGAAATTAAACTCATCCAGTCGTCGCCTTTGCGATTCTTGAATTAACGGTATATCTACGACTTATTTACATGTGTTTGGAAATGTACGCCTTGCTCGTATTGAGTACCTGA
This sequence comes from Ceratosolen fusciceps, assembly GCA_018883505.1. NCBI lineage: Eukaryota > Metazoa > Arthropoda > Insecta > Hymenoptera > Agaonidae > Ceratosolen > Ceratosolen fusciceps. Next base: position 8,058 of record RCIC01000062.1, on the reverse strand, counting down.
ATGCGACTGAACATGTATGTGCCTGGAGTGTAAGCGTGTGCGCGCGCGCGCGCGCTCGCTCGCACATACACACACACACACACGGGTGGGTGCGAGCTTGTGTCGCGAGCGCCGCGAATGCAAGAGAGAAAGAAAACTTGCTTTGCCAATTGTATACTTTTATGTGTATGTATACATTATGTGTCTGCCTGTCTCTGTCTGTCTCTGTCTGCCCGCCTCTCCCCGTTCATTTGTTTATTCGTCTCTGTCTTTTTTTATCCATCTGTTCCCGTCCCTCCCGTCATATTATAATAGACAATAATAATAGACAATAGTAATAAGGAAAAGGTTTTGACTGTGATATACTTACATTGGCGGATAGGTGTTCGGTGCTCCGACGACACAGGCCCATAATATCTCTCTCTCTCTCTCTCCATTCGTTTGGCACAACAGACGAGGACGGATAGATAGACGAGACGGACAAGCGAGACGGACAAGCGTGCGAATCTTGTGTCGGGACTGGGCAGTTTTTTTTTACGCTTTATAAATACTTGTGAACTATTTTGGGGTCCTTGAGCGGTCTCCAGAATCCGCGGCTGCCAGCCATCGTCGCCACGACTCCCAGCACCACGACACCCAGAACTACTGTCCACCAATTTTAACAATTTGTAGAACTCGCGCCGATCGGCGAATAATCGTAGGGAGTAGCCCTCCTGGATAATTGGGCTTCCTTAATAACTTGGGTACAAGAGCTCGAGGTGATTTTCTTTTCTTTTCTTTTCTTTTTCTTTTTCTTTTTCTTTTTCTTTTTTTTTTGTAACAAATCCTTGCTCTACGGACGAAACCGAGGGAGATAAGTGTTTTTTGACGGTGCACGACGAGGAGGGTAGGACGCGAGGACGCTCGACGACGCGCGGAAACGACGAGAAAAGGCGAACGGCGCTTTGCAGTACACACTCACGCATACAAGAATAACAGGCAGCCAGGCAGGCAGGCAGAGACAGGCACACAAGCTAATAGAGAGCGAGAGAGATGAATTGTACGGGACGAACGAGATGAGAGAAAGAGGGACGTAGATTGCGCGCGCGCGCGAGCGCTCTCTCTCTCTCTCTCTCTCTCTCGTGCATCATGTGCCTATAGCGCGCGCTCGCGCGCGCGCTTATGCGTCCCTGCACGTAAGCGTGCATGTGTGTGCATGGATGACCGCGCGCGCGAGCGCGGCGCATGTGCCCACGAGAGCGAGCAGAGAGAGAGAGAGAGAGAGGGAGGATGACGACGACGTTGATGGAAGCATAGGGACGAGGAGGAAAGGAAACATGCGATAGACTCTCCGACACACTCGCTCCCGTGGGCACGAGCGTGCGAACGCGAGCTCGCACCGCTCACGCACAGACAGACCGCAGTCGGGCGCGCGCGCGCGCGCGCGCGAGCAAACTGGCACACACGTAGAGGATAGCGAAACCTCGGTCGGTAACTCCGGCACACCTTTTTCTCTATAATCGTGCCGCTTTTGTTTGCACTCACACAATCTAACCCCAATACGATTCAATCCTCTCGCTCTTTCCTCCTTGCTATTTTTCTTTTTTCTTTTCTTTTTTCAAACACACACGCGCACTTTTCACTGAATTCTACGTACGTACGTACGTACGTACGTGCTTACGTACGATCGAGCACTAATTCTCTTAATTTTACGTTTTTATTTAACAGCTCGGGAAGAATATAGGTAGCAGGCAGAGAGGAGGTTGAGGTTATGAGGAAGTTGGTAACAATCGTATAAAAAAACGAGAGACGGAGACAGACGACTGTGCGATGAAGTAGAAATCACGTAAAATAGATGTCTGCTCGGGTCGTTCATTATGAAAGGAAAATTAAGAATCAGCCGGGATAAAGGAACGGGAGTGAGAAGGGGTTCGACGGATGTATTTCAGTTACGGAGCCTCCATATTTCCCTGGGTCGTTAAGGATGCCATTGCCGTTACGTTACCATCCTCTGCGATTCACGAGAAAGTTAAAAAAGCGTGGCCGCCAATAACCCCAATAACGGAAAAATTGCGGAACACGAATACGGATGCAAGGGGACTTTTTTCAAGTAGCTTAGACTTTATTCCCGAAGGAAGGGGCGCAGTTGAAACTACTACTACTACTACTACTACCACTACTACTAACGTGGGGACTCGACGATAGAAATATCATTGCTGGGTTTTTACGTTCAAACGGTCAGAGCATACATACGAGTATACGGCCGAGTCCTCGTGCATTGGTTATTGCATACGCGAAGTTAAAGAGAAACACGTCGACGACGTTACATCCAAAGACGGCCATCATTCGCTTGTAATTGTATTTTATTTTTTTTATTAGTATAACCGTCGTAGTCGTGGTAGTCGTCGTAGTCGTCGTAGTCGTCGTAGTCGTGGTAGTCGTAGTCGTCGTGGTAGTCGTCGTCAGCAACGATAGACGCGCGACGCCCACGAATATGAAACGAGGAAACCCGTAGAGGAGATACAAGAAGACATTACACGGTTTCGAATATGTGTAACGGAACTCGTCGAGCTTGGCCCTAATATCGTCACAGAATCTAATTTTTTTTCTTTTACCCTTTCACAATCTTACTTGTAAATGGTATTTTTCATTTTCTCCGGAACAAATGCTTGATCGTCTACGTCGTGGTACCTCCCCACCCAAAAGCCCGCATTCCTCCTCTCGTACGTACATGTACTCACTGCACTGTGTGGGACGCGAGCGAGCGCGTGCGGGCAGACGACAAACCTACGAATGCCTAGACGTAAGGACAGACGCACTCACGCACGCACTCACGCACTCACGCACGCACGCACGCACGCAGGCACGCACGCAAGATGGGAGGATTGCACAGGTAGGGGCTGAGGAGCGAGGAGGAGCGAGGAGGAGCGAGGAGAAGCGAGGGTGATGCACTCTCGCAGATAATCCAGAACTCACATTGAGACCGACGTCCGGATGTCGGGGAGACGCTCGAGCTCTACGGAGACACGAGCCACTGGGTGCTCCGGCTCCGTTATATTTTCTTCCTCTATTCTTTTATCTTCGACTCACCACCGACTTATCTTCTCCCCCTTGCCCTGCACAATGCCAAGGCAAATTCTTCTCTTCCTCTATTTTTTTTTTTTTTTTTTTTTCTTTCCCCCCCAATAACCCCGCTCGTAACTCTCGTTCGAACTATTTACAAAAAGCGCGAACGCGCGCACGGTGCACGGAACACACACCGACGGGACGACGGGACGACGGGAGCGGCGGTGACGACGGGACGACGGGAGCGGCGGTGACGACGGTGTCGGCGCCCGTTTAGCCGCTCTCCGCGAGCTCAGGGCTCCAACGACGGTTGCACAGGTGCAGAGCGGTGTACGCTCGCGCGCACTCGACGTGCGAACACAGAGCGAGACGGACGGCGCGCCGCTACGGCTCTCGCACACATGCGCGCACGGGATGGACGACGCGATCCGGAAGGGGGCAGCGCGACCGAGACGCCAGACGTAGACGAGAATGGGCCGAATCTCTCTGCGAGCGGGGCGACGAAGGAGGTGCGATCGCGCGCGCTCCTACGCTACTAACACCGAGGCACACACGCACGGCCGATCTGCCTGCCTGCCTGCCTGCTCTTGACTCTCTCTCTCTCTCTCTCTCCCACCCTCTCTCTCTCTCGCTCGCTCGTTCGGTCGTTCGGTCGGTCGGTCGGTCGGTCGGTCGGTCGGTCGCTCGCTAGGGCGGCCACAGTATCTCTATGCCCCCGCGGCAGGAGGGGATGAGAGAGCGAGAGAGAGAAAGGATTTAAGCGAGCCTCGCGCGCCGTGTGGCTTCGCCGTTCATGAAATAGCTTAAGAAGTGCGAGGGAGTAGACACACAGAGTGAAGAAGAGGAAGCACGGAGTAAAAGAAAGAGGGCGGGAGGGAGATATAAAGAGAGAGAGAGAGAGAGAGTATAAAATTGAAGATGTTGTGTGAGTGGGGCCGCCGCAAACGTTTGCTGCTCGGTTGGTTTATGGCACGGCTGGGTTGGGCCTCGAGCTGGGCATGGGGGGGGGGGGTGCCCTGTGTCCGTGCACGACACCGCTACCACTGCATGATTGTGCGACACGGCTCCTTTCCACCTCCCACCTCCACCCACCCACCCACCCACACCTACACACACACGCTCCCTCTCTCTCTCTCTCCGTCTCACCGTCGCTCAACGCGCTGGCGTGTACGTACGTGAGCAGCGGCGGTGGTGCGCGGGCGCACAGAGCGTTGCGTGCAAGAGCGATGGAAGAACGGAGGACACAGAAATAGCAAGAGGGACTTTCGAGAGAAGGAAAAGAGCAGTGGTGGTGGCGGCGGTGTAGCGAGAAACCGTGAGAGGAGGCAAACAAGGAGAGCCATTTTTAAAATGCCTCTCTCTCTCTCTCTCTCACTCACACTCTCGGGCTTCTCCGTCCGTCGGTCCGTCCGTCCGTCCGTTCGTACTACTACTACTACTACTACTACTACTACTCTCACTCTGGCTTTCTCGATTGCTCAAAATCAGTCTTGCGTAATAGCTTTATCTTTATTTTCTTCGGCTTCGCCTTGGGTCAAGCATAGAATTGCCCGCGACCCCCGTTTCGGCAACTTCACCCCCGATCCACATCCGACACGTTCACGAGGTGGTACTCGCGCCAACGACCACGGCGATTCCCAAGTCTTGCTCTGCTTTCACGAGCTGTCAACAAAGTTAAAGTTAAAAGTGGTCGGTGGGGGGGGGGAGAAGAAGAAGAAGAAGAAGAAGAAGAAGAAGAGGAAGAGGAAGAGGAAGCAAAAAAAAAAAAAAAAAAATACAGGCAAGAAGAATAGGGAAGAATACTTTATTATATCGAGCTCCAGCCATCCAGCCATCCAGCCAGCCAGCCAGAGTCCAGCCAGAAATAGGCGATTAGATAAAAATACGATGGCAGTGCGAATATCAGAACCTCCCGTCCCCTCCCTCTCTCTCCCTCTCTGTTCTTTTAGCCTCAGACGCCATGTTAACGTCGCCACTCTCGCGTATACGCACACCCACGCGTTATATATATATATATATATATAAGATTATATAAATAACGGACGGCTAGGATAGATAGAAAGGCGTTGAGGTTGGGTAGGGGGTTGGGGGGTAAGGAGCATCCAAACACCCGCGTATCGAATCAACTACGGCGACGTAAGGGGATGTAAGGGGCTCGTGGCGTGGATTAGAGGAGAAAGTCTGTGTATATGTAGGCGAGTGAGTGCTCGTGTGACGGACAACGGAGCGAGCCTAAGGAGAGACAAGAATGGATACGGCGGCATCGAAGCCTACACAGACAAAGTTCTCCAGAGCGAAAGCGCTACGACATAAAGAAGCAGCGATTGCGGGGGTGGGTAGAGGTGGGGGTGCAGTGCCCGATATTCAGGATGATAATCACAATGCGCACGGATTCTACCTCGTAAATAGAGACAGCGCGCATATCTCCGATATCCTCGCCCGATTACTTCAACTCCTTAATGTCATATCGCCAAACTCCGTGCTTTATTAACTTCTTTCAATGCATTCGTCCACAAAATACTGTCGCCATTGTCATCCGTTGTCATACCATTGTCATCCGTTGTCATACAATTGTCATCGCTCGCCACGATGCCTTTTATAGAGGAAGACTAGAGAAAAATGTCTCCGTCGAGCACAGGTATGCGGACATGTGCATATCGTGACCAGCTGTGAATAAATACGTATTCCGGATGAAAAAAAAAGGGCTATGGGGTAGGGGGGGGGTGGAGAGGAAATTTTACTCCAAACGATACCTCGTCTTTCTACCTCGTCTTTCTAGTTCCTTTTCCGCTACTCGTTACATTTCCCAAATGATATTGTGAAGCGAGTAGTTCCTGAATTTTCAAAAATCTACCCTTTCATCTACTACGTACACAGAAGACGAGCATTGAAATTACGTTTGCAAGATTATAATTTATATATCGTAATTATATTCTCTTGCTCGATTGCTTTTCAATACTTTTTTAATACTTTGCCTCTCCTTGATGTGAAAATAGAACGTGTAAATTAGAATTGCCATACGAGTAAAGTAGACGAATTATTTATCAATAATTATACGTTTGATTATACACGTATAACGAGACCGATGATGATGATGATGATGATGATGACGACGAGCAGTGCCGATTCGGCTAACGCCACACTATGCTTTAAACTACTGTTACGCATTAAATACTATTAGTCCTATTGTATAAAATTATAAAATTTTTAATACAATTACTTTTTTGTTATTCTGTAGTTATTATTGTGATGGTTTTAGTTTGCCAGTTGCACCTTATCTCTTATGAGAATTGTTGATTAAATTGTTGGGGAGAGAGAGAGAGAGAGAGAGATATCGAATTTTAGCTATTGGGGTTAGAATTGTTGTCCTTTGAATAGATCGTCGTCTTCTATCGATATTACGTCTACTTATCGTCATTATGAAGAACAAAACACAACGTACGTGGACATTGGAATATATTAAGGAAATGTCATTGGATTGAGCTTGTTATTGGGTAGCCGAGGTAGATTAAGAGGCCCACATATACCGATATCGACCGACTGCTGGACCATTCATTGGAAATATAAAAAGGGCACGCGCCTTTAAAGGGTTAAATATTAAATTAAATACGGGTAAAGCGTCGGTACGGCCTTACGTGTAAAGAAAGGACCAAGACGGATTTCTGACGGCCCTGACCCAAGAGAGGGACGAACGACGTCCGGGCATGCGATAGTCCTGACAAGGGCTCGTATTTTTAGGAAAAGCCACCCCAGCCCCCACCCCACCCTCACCCACCCGCCGCCACCACCCTCACCCCGCCGAACGGAAACCCACGAACGCCGAACTCAGCGCAATTTAAAGAAGATATGTCAATGAAGTTGAGCGTTTACCGAGTCGTTACAATGGCCTCTATTTCTCTAGTTTGCTATTCATCGTCCCTCTCGCTCGCTCGCTCGCTCGCTCGCCCACCCCTTCCTCGCTTGCCCCCCCCTCACCCTCGCCCTCGCCCTCGCCCTCGCCCCGGCCCCCACTCTTGCCATTATTCTACCGCGTACTCTTCCACCCGCCCTTGAGTCCATCCTTCGTTCACCGGTTCAATGGACTCTCAACGGCCACGAGACTCGACAGAGCTCGCAATAGCAACTTTAACTTCAGTCGCACTCTTCTATCGCGCCTCACCTCCCCCCCCCCCCTCTCCCTCCCTCCTCTCCCCCCCCCCCGCTCCCCCTGATCAAATCGAGTGGAGGATAATCATGCATCCTGCGCCCACTACGCTCCCTCCCTTCATTGGACTCTCAACTTCCGCCAGGCTCGTCGACAACGTCATACTTTAACTGCAGTCGCACTCTTCTATCGCGCCTCTCCCCCCCTCCCCCTCTCTCTAGCTCTCTCGATCTAGCTCTCTCGCTCTGCGCGCGCCCGCGCGCGTCCGTTGACACGACGATCAAATCGAGTGGAGGATAATCATGCATCCTGCGCCCACTACGCTGTCCCCCACTGATAATTCTTCGGTTACGAATCTTTTTTTTTTCTTCCTCTTCTTCTTCTTCTTCTTCTTCTTCTTCTTCTTCTTCTTCTTCTTCTTCTTCTTCTTCCTCTTCTTCTAACGTCTTATGAAATTATTATCATTGTGCAATTAATTGCATAACCGCGCGTCTCGTTTGTATTTGCTCTTTATAAATAACCTAGCCGTTGTAGAATGCGCATCATTAGATTAGAAGATTAGAATACTAACCGACAAAATCATCATTACAACTATTTCTACGTAATAAATCAGCACCGGTGTCAGTCATAATAAGAAGTAAAATCGCGTGATCCACGCTCGCGAATCCCGGTACGATTCAAGCACTTCAATCGAACACTGGATTTCGTAAAAACAACAAAACCTAGACAATGAATGTGGACTTTTTCTTAAAAAAATAATATTACTTGAACGGCTACACTGACGTTCTTTCTTTTTTCTTTTTAGAAAGTTATTGATTTTTTCAATTTGACGAAATGATTTGAAATTTGAGATATTTTTATTGGGATCGTTAATCGCGTGGAGCTATCGC